>SCLG01000272.1:111140-144894 GCA_004367875.1 Oikopleura albicans
GGGCCCTGGTGGCCCAAATCAATTTCTGAATAGTCAGATCGACGTATTTTGACGAACTCTACAACTTGGTTATACCAGTTTTTCAGAATTATTGCGAATTATAGTGATTGTTTTAAGTGCGTGTTTATATACACGCATTTTTCCCCTACAGGTTCCCAAAAACTCCTTCCCCTGAGAGTTAAATAATAAAAAAAAACTCACGCAAAATCTGTTGGGACAGTTTCCAATTGGACAGTCACATTCTGTCCGAGATTTATGATTTGGCCGAGTTGCAGGGTTTTGAATTCTTCTGTCACCATTTGACCAATTATAATAACCGCGGTGTCCCTATTAGAGTTAGGTGAGCCTTCCCTTGGAGGCATAGAACTCAACATTTGAAAGGTTTTTGAGTGAACAAACCTAACAAAAACAGTACACGTAGATATAACAAAGACAAGTAAAAGTACACTCCAAATGAGTGGGTATGTGTAATGTAAAATTACAAGCAGCTTTCTCTCAATAATTGACAATTAGTTTTTTTTCCTGGTGGATTAACACATTATTTGAATCTTTCAATTTTGCGAATTTTCGCACCTATGAATACCAAAAAAATTCCGTTTGTATGTTTGCCTAAATTTTAGGCCCTAAAACTTTTAAAGTCTATTTTTATAAAATATTTTCAGGACTCGTACTTCACAAAAAAAGGTATTCTTTTGAGAAATTTACGGTCTAGAAAGTTTCAAGTAGAAACAATGTCCGAACTACAAAGTAAGTCGTTCTTCTAAAAACGGGTCACTATTGATCACGCGAGTTAAATATTTTAGAAAGCTTCGCACAAAAGGGTATTGTCTTGACCCCTGGTCCCGGAAAATGACGGCTTACTCGGAGTAAAAAAATTTGCTTACTACATTGGTTTAAGGCGGGGGTTACGCTCATTGGTCCGTGACTCGGAGAATCAGACAGCTCTAGCCAGGTCNGCTTACTCGGAGTAAAAAAATTTGCTTACTACATTGGTTTAGGGCGGGGGTTACGCTCATTGGTCCGTGACTCGGAGAATCAGACAGCTCTAGCCAGGTCGAGCGAGGTTACTCACATAATTTCAAAAATATTTTCAAAAGTTTTGATGAATAGTTATCCACGTCGGATATTATTGCGCCTCATGAGCTTGAAGTAAGACTTTACTTTTAATAAAAAAACGCGTTTTTTATGAGACAGGCGAGTCTTCACAATAGAGCCCGGAAAATACGCTTTTTTTGCCAACAAAGATATTTAAACTGAAGTCAATAGTCGAGTACAAAAAATCATTTATTTAATTTCTTTCAAAAAAAAATCAATCAACGGAGACAGCTCAGGGAAAACACAAGAGGGTCAGCACGCAGTTTTTAATGCTCATTTGGTAAAATGTGATCGGACATTAACCTACGCGAAAAAGAATTCAAAAACAGTTTAATTTATCAATTCTATTATGACTCCGATGTTCATTCATGGTCAGTTTTGGTGATTTTTGATGGCTTCATGAAAGGTATAATGGGTAATATTGCGGGAAAAGTCGAGAAAGTTTATTGTCGAGAAATGGGTCACTTTTCGCGAGACTAGATTTACTAGATCGATAATGGAACAGAAAAATAATAAGAAAAATAAAGCGAAATTAAAAAAAAATGAAGAGAAAATATAAATGGAGAGACCAGAATTATTGGTTTTGGTTACGAGATCGCGTAAAAAGGCCAAATTGGGGCCGTTTTTTTTTTTTGAAAAATGTTATTGCTCCAATTAAGGGTAGATATGATAGAAGTGGGCAAATCAAAATTTTTTCGAAAAAAAACTTGTAAAGCCAAGTTATAGAGCTCGTCAAACTACGTCGATCTGACTATACAAAACTTGTTTTGGACCACCAGGGCTCCCTAGAGAGCTGTTTGAAATGTCCAACCTACGCAAAAGAACGACTTTTTTCTAGACCACTTCTACCACCTACGCCCACGTTGGATTGGGTTGCAAATAGGCGCAAATTAAAGCTTAGGGTCTGAACCTTTAGATTAAATATAATTTGACATGTCACAAGGGTTGCTCATTGTATCATAATGATAATTTGTTTCCGATAGATTTTTTTTTTACTTCTTCTCAGTCCTGTATCGTAAAAAAATATTATAATTTAATAATTTGAGCGTTGTTAATTTAATTTTAAAATTAATTAATTTAAATTGAATTAATTTAAAAACATTAAAATGCCTAAAATTTATTATAAGGATCTGTTTTAAAATCGAGAAAAGTTTATTACTGGAGATTCCACAGTGGCCACTAGTGGGGAATAAGTTTATTTTTGTGACAATAAACTTACTATATTTATAATCACAAAATAATTAATCTTTTTTGCAAAAAAAAATATGAAACTTTCATTGAAAGACCATGTAAATCCAGATAAAAAAAATATAAAAAACAACATACAAGGGGTCGCATATTAACGGACACCAAATTCAGAGACAGAATTAAAATTAAGGGACACTATTACCAAGAATATTAGAATTGAGGGACGGTTTTTTTTAAGGTCCAAAAAGGGGATAAAGTGGGCTTTGATCAAAAATAGCAAACCGTCGCTTAATGTGAAACCCCTGTATAAGTTTTCCAGATGTAATCTCTCAAACTTTTCCCGAAAACATTATGTTTTATATTAATCCGCCTACGCAGTGAGCTCTAATATTTCTAATTTTATAACGAGAATTTTCTCGAATCATCTACGCGGTCAACGCAAACATCTTATACACCCCCTGCGCTGTTATCTTGCAACTTTTGCATGAAAAAAAAAATCCGCAAGACAACAGAGCGAACGGAGACACCTGCAAGATAACAGCGCAGGGCCTAACACATAAAGACAGGGATTCCTGGAAAATTGGCCGAAAAAATCTGCAAGATAACGGTGCCAACGAGAAAATCTGCAAGATAACGGGTGACAAGATAACAGCGTAGGGGGTGTATTGTATTTTGCACTTCACGTCCCACAAAATTTTGGGAGAATGTGTATCATTTGTTGAGAATATCGTCGTATTTTGATCAAATATTTCAGTTTATTGTTGTCGGTGAGAGGCTAAAAACTGCGACAATTTGAACCAATTCAACCATAAGGGCCCTTGATGGTTTTATTTATTAACAAATAGTATTTTAGAAAAAACGCCAATCGCCAGATCTCATTCATTTGACTCGACGCCGGTGACTGTTGAATCATTTTTAAGCACGAATGGCTTATGGATCCTGTTGGCTATTGGATTTCTACTATTTTTCTATATTGTTTGGCAGTTAGCCAGAGGATGCCTGACACAGAACCGAATTGCAGGCACATCCGAACGTAAAAGGTAGACAAAATAATGTGACCTAGTTAATTTTGCAAAGTAATTAAAAATTTTAATCTAACTCACAGGGGGAAGTGCGTGTAAATAGACACGCAACTGGGTTTTTTCGTCGATTTAAGGCATATGGAGACCCCGTAGGGCAAAACGAGTATTGGTGACCCCCCCCCTAAACTTTTCGAGAAAATGCGATTGACGGTGTTATTTTTTGCGTAGGTTGGAGATTTCAAACAGCTCTCTAGTGGGCCCTGGTGGCCCAAATCAATTTCTGAATAGTCCCATCGACGTAGTTTAACGAGCTCTACAACTTGGCTTTTCCAGTTTTTTGAATTATTGCGAATTATTGTGAATTTTTTAAGTGCGTGTTTATTTACACGCATTTTCCGCCTACGGGTTCCCAAAAACTCCTTCCCCCTGAGAGTTAAAATACTCAAAATAATAAACGATAAATATATTCGCTCTATCATCCATAGTATTTTGTCTCCTGAGCGTCAAAATTTAGTTGTTTCTACCAAATTTTGTGATTTTCTGCATATAATTACCATTTTGAACCTTAAAATATAATTTACATGTAAATTGTGAAATAAGTAAAATATGCCGCTCTAAAGTAAAGATAGTAAAAATCGGGCACCAGAAAATTTTCGGTGATCCAGGGAACATATTTTTTTCAAATAGCCGGAACGAGTTGACATATTTTTTTTGGAATCGATGGTTTCCGAACGAGTTGACAGTGACGGAACAAGTTGACAAAGTGAAACGAGTTGACCGTTTTTGACGAAAAAATCGGAAACGAAAGTGTCAACTCGTTTAGTCACCAACTGTAATGTGAACACAAATTTTGAAGTTCTAGTTATTCTAGATTTCTCAAGATATCTCCCCAATGACCACACTATTGTCACAATTTATGATTTTTCCATATATCAATTTTTAACTCAGGTTTTGGCCTGGTGATTCAAAAGATGAGGATGTGTCTTCAAGAGCGGACCAAACGTGTCACGTCAATATGAAAACGGGCCAATGCGTTGACATTTCGTATCATAGTGGCAAAAACAGTGCAAAAAAAGGGTGGCAAAATCAAAGCACGAAAAAAGAAAAATTTCTCCGTCCAATTCTCGAAGACATATTGGAATCGAAAGAAATGTTTTTTACTAGTTGAGAATCAATAGTATTAAACCAGCTTATGCCTTACCTCCTAAGCGCCGACATGGCCGTTGTTTATATTAGAACAATCACATGACATTATTTCCGGTAAGCACCGGATAGCGCGAAGCTTATTTTGTGCAATATTACATTTTTTACTACAGGGAAAAGGTTATAAGGTCAGACGTTTATAAGCTCATAGATTTTTTTATACTGATATTAATTGAAAAATTATAATTAAGTCTTTTTTGGAAAAAATATATCAAAACCTACGAAATAAAGATCTAAAAATCTAAATAAAATAAAATAAAAAGTCTCTGACCTTATAGCCAGGGCCAGTGTAGCAATTAAGTAAAAATCTACTGTCAATTATACTGTCAAATTATACTGTCAAGTGCAGCTTGATTGCAAACCACCAATGGTCATATAGTAAGTGACCGTCTGTATAATTAATACCAAAATAATACTTTAATTCCGAAATTTTGTATTGCCGTATCAGATGTATGACATTTATCGAAATATATATATATGGTTCAAATATGCTTTATAAGCGGTTCATTTCGAAGAATGATAAAGTCAAAGCGTAATGTTTAAAAGTAAATACATAGGACACTCTTAATAGGGCAAATAACATAAAAAATGTGCATTATCCGACCGAAACTATTTGATCAACCGTATATGTTAACCTTAGACCGCGCAGTGGGACACATCTGTCCACGGTCATTTTTCAAGATTTTAATTTATTAAGCCTTTTGTGCCAGCATAGTGTTACAACTTTTTTTATAAGAGATATTTCATATTTAAAAAATGGCCGATTAGCCAAGTGTGACGAGTGCGCGGTCTAGGGCTAACATATATTTTACTTTTTGAAACTGGATGTGCTCTCTCCAGTTTCTTACCTACCAATATACGGTATATTATATACCTATTATTTTTTGAAATATTTACCAAAATGTGTTCAAACTGTGTTTCAAAATTTCTATCAATTTACTTTATTAATAATAAATCACTGCGTGTGTAAAATGGGATGTATTTTTACTTAGTTAGAATTTAAGTCAACATTTTGGGTAATTAGCTACCCAATTACTTTTTAAATATTTATTTTTTGCCAATCGCTAGTAATAGTTGAAAGCGGACAACGTTTTACTAATTCGAAAAGTATGTATCAAAGTTTTTGATACCAGTTTCCGGTATCTACACGAAGTACCCTTTTAAGATCTCTTAAGATTACCCCCAAAGAGCTCTTGAAAGGGATAACTAGCGGCTAGGCTAGGCCCCATAAATTCAAAAATTGTGTTGGCCAAATTGAACTCGAAAAGTTGCAGACATTCCGCCCACGCCCTGGGCAGTTATCAGTTGAAAGTTACGTAACAAAACAAATTTTTCCTCAAAATGTTGACCCGATAACGGTGCAGGTGGTGTATAGAAAAATGCATTGCCGGAAATGCTTGTTCTTGATTTTAAAGAGATTCACAAACATTTAGAATTTCGTTTTTGTGACTTTTTATTGACGGTGCCTTCCCCGGTACATTATTTCCAAAGTTTGACTCTTCTTGCAAATTGAAATCAAGACTGCTAGAACATGGCCTGTCTTCGTGCGCAACGCATGATCGATACGTGTCACTTACGGAACTTGCTGTGTCGACTGCGTGATTCACACACTAACCTCATTTTCTGCCTACACAATGAGTTCTAATTTTTCTGACAGGTACTTTCGGAGAATTCAAGCGCCACGTATTTCAGTCAATTTTTTGGCACGGCATTCTTTTATTATTCTTTTGACAATAATTTTTGACTATAATTTTTGGCTATAATTTTTGATACAACTACTTCTTAATGTCAATTTCTATAATTTCACTTCATTTTAATTATTTCATAAGTTTCCATAAATTTGTGTTTTCAAAAACCGACACTTATATGGCGACCCGACCCTTATTTGGCGAAACCATAATTAGGCAATTTCATTGTTATTTTTTACGTATTTATGATTTTTGCGTTATGAATTTGTTTCTATCAATGTAAATTTTAATTGTAAGTTTATTACAATTTTAATTAATTATATCCATAAGCGGATCAAAAACTGTAATAGGAAAAATCCATGGAAAACAATGGTAAAATCAGCGACCCTAATTTGGAGCAATAATATTTTCTCGAAAAAGGGACCCTTATTTGGCGCCATCGACCCTTATTTGAGGGGCTTCTATTTGGTAACCCCTGTTATTCATTTTCGACTTATTAACAAAAGATAAAATGCACAATATAAATCAATGACCGGGTTAATACGCTTGCACTTTTAATTGTCGGTAGAATTTTATCGTTAAGTGGAAAATTTAAACTTGAAATGGTTTAGATGTAAAAAATCGACAGTTAATTTTATATATTCTTCGTATTTTTATCAACATAATTTCTTACTGTACTTAGTAGTTTGTTTTTTACGATTCCTGTTTAAATTGGGTGTAATTTTGTGTATTTTATTAAAATATAGTAATTTGGTAGTATTTCGTCGCCGAATAGTACGAAATCGGGCATCGCGGTGTCCACAGAAACTTATGAGAAATACGTTTTCTGTCAGAGATTAACCTTCTGAGAAAAAACTTTTTCTGCTTTTTAGCCAAGAAGGATGCGCGGAACAACAATTGTGTTTTTTTTAATTTACACAAATTAAGCTTTTATTAAGCTTTTGATTTCTCCACCCTTAACAATACGTTAACCTCGCACCGCGCAGGGTGCACCCAGCGTGCATCGCATTACCAAAACTTAGCGTAACTTTTATAAAAAAAGATTAAAAAATACTCAATCGTTCAAAAAATAACCATTAGCGCATCGAGTTGTCACCTAAAATCTTTTATTGTTTATTTATTTATTTTTTTCTAATGCCCCTTTTTTGTCTCGATTTATTTTTTTTCTCAACAACTCGAGCGCCGCGGAAGAAAAAAAGCCCCCGAGTCGATAATCTAAAATTTTAATGTCTTGTCGTAAAAATGGCAGACCACTTATTGGAATGGATTTTTTTCGCTTATTCCAAAAATAACGTTTTTAATTTGAACCACCCAATATTTTTCAAACAGCAGAGGCCGTTAAGTAAAAACGACCATTTTTGATGTTTATTTCTCTTATAAACTCATTTCCAAGATTTAACAGTTAATTCTGAAAATTTAACTCTTCTACAGTAGTAGTTCTACTGACGCCGCGTTGCGCGTGTTTTCCGAGTGCGCACGTGTTTATTAACTATATATATATAAAATGGTATTCATGAAAAAAGCTTTTGACTTGAAAAACGCATTTCTGTTATTATTTTCGTCGTAACGGCTCTTTAAGTCCCACGAGACATGTTTTTCTCTTATTTCCGCCTTAAGGACCGGTAGGTAACGTTGTGTACAAATAAAACCCAAAATTACGAAAATACACTTTAATAGTTATTATTTATAATACTAATAATTATTTGACTCTTTTTTGATCAAAAGTATAGAAGATCTGATCAAAAACTACCCTCACCAAAAACTTCTAATTTTACCAAAGAAAACTATTTTTTGTGTTTTAACTAAATACCACACTAATTACGGAGGTATGTTAGCTTTTGATTGCAAAAAAATGCTTGATGATCGAACATCTATGAGCTGAGTAATAGCCATTTTTCTGCGACGCACAAATGGTGCATCCTGCGCGGTGCCCGGATTTGTTTGTTTGCGCGGTGCGAGGTTTAAGACCAAAAATTACAAATAAAAATCTAGATCAAAACCTTGATCGTGATTTGTCAACTAAATGTAAGGGTTTCCCCTATACAGTCTTCCCCTTCTTAAGTGCCGAAAATCGATGCAACGATGGTCCGGTGTACGACGATTTATTTTCAAATTGCCAACATCAACACGAATGTGAATCACATGGCACTGGCAATATCAATGGAATTGTCAGTTAGTTTGGACACTAAAATTCAGGAGACAATTTCGTATCAACGGACCTTTTGGAGGATGAATAACAAAATTCCCTGACACTGCACAATGCGATTTGGCATCATGCACAATTCATGCGTGGGTTGCATTCACGAATCCCGTCTATATATGCATATATCTGACAAGTTTAAGGAGGTGAGTGACCCTCTGTGTACAAATATGTCATGCCAAAAAAGTGATCGTAAAAGATGTTGTAAGAGATGTTGACAGTGAATTTCAATGAACTTTTTTGAAACATACTAACGAAACTCCCGCGCATCAGCTAATTGGTTTTACCGAAGCAAAACTGTCACCATAGGCCGTCCACAAAGCCATGAACTTTGCAAAAAATCAAATTGGATATTGGATCTAGTTTTACAACTTTGATGCTATGGTGTTCTTTTTTGTTTTAAAAACTTCGTTTTAAGAAGGAGCACAAAACTGTTGTCTTCGATTTTTGAATAAATGTCTGGTTAAAAAAATCGTGAAAATCACTTCAGAGCCCAGATTCACGACCCTGAATTTTCATGATAACAAACAGATATCAAAAATCGGCGTCAAACGTTTTCAGCGCCTTGTTTCAGAGCAACTATTAGATAAAAAATAAACTTAATACCACCAAAACTACTAAAAAAATAAAAATATGGTCTGTAGAAATTATCTCCAAAAACGAATATTTATGTGTAATAAGTGTCCGTTGTGATGGGAGTTGGCAACAATTTTGTGATCGAAGATGTTTTCTTATTATACTAGACATTAGAGAATACCATACCATCGAAATAATACAGAAAAAAGTTGTTTCAGAACATTTTACTTCCACTAATAGTACAAGCATTTTTTTCAAAATCGTGTTTAGTCGAAAATTTCTAGATTTACAATTCTAGATTTCTTTATTTACAATATTTCTAAGGGTCATTTTCCTGATTTTCAGTTTTATTTGTAAACAAAAGGTCACTCACCTCCTTAAAATGGATCTCTGACATTGGAACTACTCTGACATCTGACTATTTAGCGTTCGTTTGTAAATTTTAAATTCCTGGCATTATTTTCTGTTGTGTTCCGGTGATGACGATGCTCTCAAAGTTCTGAGCTTCAGGATCTTCAACAACACCATAACACAAAGAACTCAAACATCTAAAACAAACAATTCCCCCAATACCTTCCAAATACAATATCCAGTTTTTTCCACGCGTGGCCACGGAACAAGGGGTTCATGGATATCAACTTAAAAACAGTACATTACCAGTGTTCCGAAAATGCGACGAACGCTAACGGCGGTCGTCGACGACCGACGGTCGTTGACACGACGTCCCGACCGCTACCGAAGTTGTCGACGACCGCTACCGCTAAATTTCAAGCATCGA
The DNA here is from genome assembly GCA_004367875.1 of Oikopleura albicans. Classification (NCBI taxonomy): domain Eukaryota; kingdom Metazoa; phylum Chordata; class Appendicularia; order Copelata; family Oikopleuridae; genus Oikopleura; species Oikopleura albicans. Next base: position 120,891 of record SCLG01000272.1, read on the forward strand.
CGTCCGCGCGACGAACGCTACCGCCAAATTTGGGGGTTTTCGGAACACTGGTACATTACTACTCCTGTCTATCAGCAATTTTTGATTTGAGGCTGTTTTACTGAGACAGGAGGGCAAATAGGTTGTCGTGTGACGATCGTCACACGGTAGCCCCCAAGAGTTAATAAGTTACGGTTTTGCAAATCTGTAAACAGTCGCTTATTTTGTTCAAGTATCTATTTCACCTATTTAACACATGATTTAAGACAAATCTTCACAGAAAATAACCTCAGGTGATATTAATCACAGCCTACGATGCCTAAATGAAAAAAAAGAAACAAGAAATTCCTGAGAAGGGCCTGAAGTACTATATTTGATAATTGACAGTACCGTATGCGACCGCATCATTACTAGATCACGCCCCACTCATATTGTATATTGTCGCAGCATCCATTAATATAAAACCCTGCTAATCTGGAAAGTATTGCGTTCAATACCATGAAAACGTTTTTGTTCAAATTAAATATTAAGGTATCAACGCTAGAGTTAATTCCTTATTATAGAGATGCGGACGTTAAGCATTTTTCGACAGGTTACTACTGTTAACTTCCCGGTGGGACGGGCGACTATTATGTCTATGCGCTGCATGTCATGTAAGTAGATCTTTTATTTATTTATAGGGTTATTCCGCTTTGAAAATGAACCACTTGGATGAGTTATTTCCCTTGTTCCATTTGTGCTTTAGAGAAAGGAAAGAAATAAAATCAAAAATTTAAGTCGGAAGATCTTTTTGAAGAAATGGTTCATTTTCAACCCGAAATAACCGTATAGACTATACGGTATAGTCCTTCCCGCAATTAGGGTAGTTTTTGCCAAATAAGTGATTACCTAATTAAGAACGTCGTATTGAATTTTTAAGGTTTGACAACAAAAGCTATTATTACTATTATAGCCCTTAATAGCCCTTAATTCCAATATACAAATTATTTGTATACAATTGTACGGTCATAGAATTTATAAAAGTTTACGACAAAAAATCGGGTAGACTGGGCGTAAGACTTTTTTCATGGAAACCGTCGACGATAACAATTCCATTTTCTCCAAAAAATGAATGTTGGAGGCAAACCACCTCTTAAGTGCCGCCCCTTCCTTAAGTGTCGTGTTTTTGGCGGCTCGAGTGCTGCACTTAGAAGGACTGCATACACAGCCATTATCTTTCACAAAAAAAATGAAAAAATAGTGAAACATAATGGCCCCAGCGGGAAACAGTGAAACATAACGGCGTAGGGCTTAACATGTAAAGATATGTATTAGGGGAAAATATTTTACAAAAAATGAAACATAACAGCACGGGCGGGACAAGTGAAACATAACGGCGCACCTTTACACGTCTACGTAAGATACCGTATGTTGGCGCTCAGACTATGGCAATGATGCCAGAATAGGGTTACAAATCATAGGAGAATTGCTGGAAGCCCGAATTAAAGTTTGCGTACGCCGTTGAGTCTGATAATATTAGTAGACCTAAGCCGGGACTTCGTAATGGCACTTATCGGGTGCACCGTCAATCCTCACACTGACAGTCAGAGCACCAACATACGCTATATATACAACAATACAATTAATAGTTCATTTGACAGTAATAAATTAACGTAAATAAAAAAATATAAGGCGATAAGATTTGAAACGAAGTCTGCAAAATTATCACTTCAAACATATGGTTGCATAACATTTGTGTAGGTCTAGTTGGAACAGTTAAAAAACGCTCCAATCTTGTGACAAGTTGTCACTGACAACTCCCAGAATAAAGTTTAAGGATAGTAGGGACCCTACTGTAGGGTAGTTTGTTTCAACTCACCATAAAATTCACTTCAACTTATCTTTAGGTATATACCGTATAACTTATAGTATACGGTATAAGACTTATTCATATAAGTATATATACCTGATTCACATGGTATACTTATATGAAGAAGTTCAAGAGAAAAAAATTCCAGAAATTTTTAGCATTTTAAATATTATTACACTGCTTGAGGGATTGTGCGGCCCCCTTTATCGGGCCATTTTGCCCGCTCGTGCGCTTATCAGGCCGCTTTTTTTCGCCAAAAATTTTTCACCTGGAAGAAACAAATATTATCCGGTCACTTAGAGATATGGGTTTGAGTTCATCGTCGACTTTAAAGATGTCTATTTTAACCCACTTAAATGATGATACGAAATTTTTAAACGTTTTTTCTCGAAGATATCTTAAAACTTTTTAAATGACAACGCTAATCATTTTATAATTTTTTTTTATTTAATGTATAAATTTCGATAAATGCTCAAAAAAAAAAACCTCAAAAATGTGTTACTCACAATTTTCGTGAACTTTAAATTTGATGAAAAAACAAGATATCGAAAGAACATATTGCACGTCGAATCAAAACGTAAAAACACCGTGGAGCAGTCACTCCCAAAAACGGATAAATGTCCCTTAAAATGTTTGCTTGAAGCAAAACAACAAACAAAAAGTCAGACATGTCTCATCTGAGATATTCACAGTCGGACTTATGATCACTGAATATCTTCAAAGTTAATATTTTGTACATTAATACCGGTATACAGTACCGAAAACGTCCGATAAATGGTTAAGGACTGTATAATAGGGCACAAAAATGTTATGTCATAGCAGGCTAAATAAGATGAAATTAGTATTTCTGATGATTTATCTACCCCGAACGGAAATAACTTATAGTATTCCACTGTAATATATGTACCGTAGAGCCTGATTAGTCGTTTCATTTTTTTTATTCATTAATAATAAAATACAGCAGAGTTTGTTAAACTGAAAAATGGTCCGTGATAATACTCTTATTGATACTCTGGATGCTTATATCAAACCAGCCAAGATAAAAAGATACAACCTGAATGAAGATGGAAGTGAGTACATTAATAATTACAGTTTTATTTGACCAGGTAAATAAAAAGGGATTGATTCCAATTTTACTTGTTTATCAATTAAATATTATACAGGTGCGCCCACAACGCTACAGTGCGCCCACAACGCTACGGTTTTTGGCCTTTTTGAGTTTTTTGTTTGTTTGTTTGAGCCTATACCCTGTAATGCATTTGGTAATCGGTGCGCCCAGGACGCTACGCTTTTTGGGTAGTGATTGCGTAGCGTTGTGGGCGCACCAACTGTATTCCCGCTCCCACCGTTTTTGTTGTGTTTTGACGGACGTTTGTCCGGCCTCTTGTTTACTCTTCTCTGATTGTTCATAATTGAACAAACGTCCGGAGGTTGTGTTTTGGGGTTAAGCCATTAATTACTTGTAAATGTTAAAAAAAATTGGATGTGCCAAGATAACGGTTTGACTGAAGGTTACTGTCATTAGTTATGGTACCCACAAAAATAAGAAATGATTCACAAAGTATGGGAAAAGGTGCTCACAATAAGTTGACTGTACCACCCTTAAAATTTGACGCAAATATTAATGCCGAAAATGACCCAGCCTTTTTCTTGATATCTTTTTCTTTCATGAAATTTCAAGGTTGCAAATTGTCGATGATTTCACCATTTTTAACCATTTTTTTAAAGTTTTTTTCCAGATATTTTCCGTTCTAAACCATTTATGCAAAAAAAAGCCTAGGTCATTTTTTGCACCTTATAATTCCAAACATTTCAGCAAAAACAGAAAATTCATGGCACTTCTAGGGTTCGTGGAATTCAAGCGTCAAGTTTGCGTTTTTGCCCAGTTCAATTCCAATTACGCGATCGGTACTGACGAGTATGTGGCAAAAAATAATCCCATTGCATGCCGGCAGCTGTGTTTTATTGATACAGCGGGAAAACACTTGAATCGCTTCAGTATAAAGTGCTAAAAAAACCCTTTTTCCAAACGTTAAGTTTGTAAACAACACGACGGACCCCTCCTTAACCCAGTAATTTACCGGTACAATCGCGATGTTCTATATTTGAGTCTATAAAACTTTTATAATAAAAGACTCAACTTGAGTCTATAATTAGGGTTGCCGTCTGGGAAATCGAAATTAAAAAAAATGTTTCAAACGTAATGAAATTTTCATCCTGGGTATACTTTGGGCCAAAAACAACCTTTTTTTCATCTAGAAATTTTTTGGCCAATTTAGTCGACAGAAAGATTCTTCGAAAACATTGACATGGTCAAATTGTCCAATATTGATAACAAATTTTTAATCATATCAAAAAGTGTCATTGAAAACTGTTCTTAAAAAATCCCTCGGGGTTGCAACCGGTTGGGCTTTGGCGGAAAATTCCAACGCGCTAACGGAAAATTACAATCTCCAACCAAACCCACTCAAGCTTCTCAACACTCAAAAACTGGCCCAAAATATGTTTCTATGAGCCAAAAGCGTGAAAAAAGTAGCCAATTTTTTTACCACGCCCGGCAAAACCACCCCAAAAACGATCAAACGTGCGTCGAATGAGTCAGTGGCGGAATTGTCAGCTTTTCTCTGATTGGCTGAGAATTGATCTAATTTCCCGGGGCGATCGCACTATTCGATAGCATCGTCACAAATGGAGATTTCTTTTCACTTCATGGAGGTGGTCTGTTAATTTTTCGTTAATTTTTTTTTTACGTTTTTATATGTTGTGTTAAAAATTTTTTCTAACCGGGGATCATAAAAAATGCACTCTTCGCGAACAATAGCCAATTAGAGGCGCCTATCAATACAATCAATTCTCAGGGTCAATTGTTGATCTTGACTATTATTTTATTTTTTTCGTTTAGTGACGCGGGTCACTTTTTCTTATTTTTGAACACTTTGTTGAGCTGAACATCATTAAAGGACACCTTTTAACACATTTTTATACAGAGATTTGTTTTACACTTTCATTCAGAAACTGGGAAAAAAAGATAAATAAGAGATAATTTGGGCACAAGGAAGTCAGAGAACTAAATCAGGAAAAGCGGTACATTTGTGTGTTTTAATGGAAGTGGGGTACTTTCGCGACCACACCATTTGGTCGCGAATTGTTGTTCAAAATATGGTTTCGCGACCACATGGTCGCGAAATGGTGTTTTGGGTGACGTTTCGCGACCACTGTTTCTAAGTAGAAAAAATGGTCGCGAAACCTTGTTTAAAACACCATATTGGTCGCGAAACCATATTTTGAACAACAATTCGCGACCAAATGGCGTGGTCGCGAAAGTACGGATAAATGGGTTTTTTCGCGACCACGAATGTTCGCGAAAGTACCCTTCACCTTTTAATGGTGCCCGTCTGGGCACAAATGCGCAAAACGATTCAAACAATAATGACTAACGCCAATCGCAATTTGGTCTTTCAATTTTAGAAATTAAAAACGGGCCCGGAGCAGTTAACTGAATGTGAATATCGATGAATTTTAAAGCTATAAGTAACGTATGGGATTGACTTAAAAAAAACAGCCAAAGCTACATGAAGTACATAAATGTTTGCTTAACTCCAACGGGGACCGTGTGGACACTAACCCGTAGGGGGAGATTTGTGCCAATTTGCACGAAACCGTGTTATTCTCATTGTACAAACTAAAAATGTTGTTCATATTTTGGCGTAAGTTACAATTTTTCATATTTGTATCAAATTTCAGACACCCTAAGAGTAAAAAGATGGGTGATATTTTCTCCGAAAAGGGATTCGTTTATGTTATTATTTAGTCTTCAGTCTGAGGCTGCACAATTAGCTGGCTAGACTTAGATCAGCAATTAATTTGCGCGTCGAGTAACCATAAAAATCGATCTTTTTAAACTTGATTTTTAACCAGTCTCAAAGAGAAGCCAGATAAAATGTATTGCTTATTCATCGTTTTTTTAGAAATTAAGTGGCATTTTATAAAAGTAAGTTGAAAAAACGCTAGTTTTGAATAAAGTCCCAATACATCGGTTCGTCCTTGACCGATATTGTCTTAGATTTTGACTTAACTAACGTTAACGAACTTGAAATTCACTCTGGAAAGCCTAATCGGACTTTATGGGTTAAAATCACTTGATCAATATAGTTTAAGCACATCCGCTCAACTATGTTATCACATATGTATCACATATGTAACGTTTTTTACAGCTGAGTGCCCACATGTTCAAATATGCTCACGTTTATTCTAGCCTAGGCCTAGTCATAATTACGCCCCATTTATACCGTTCGTCGGAGTCCATCCCTAGTGACAGAGTTTAATAAATTTTCATATAATTTTTAATTCTATTTTTGGCGTTTAATTCTATAGTTTGGACTACGACACATGGTAATTTTTCTAACCTATTCTTATACGAATCGTAGCAACTTGTTATTTATACTATTATAAAATATGGCTTATTACAGAAGCAGTATTTTATAAAAATAATAGTAGTTACAGTCAGGTNATATTCGTATTCTGCTGAAAAAATGCTATCAAAAAAGTCTAAACTCGATACAACTATTTTTTGTAGATTCAAAATTAGCATTTTTGTGATAATACGTTTGAGCATGTTTTTTTATTTACAATTTATAAAAATACACATAAATTAACGCTTGAAAAAGCTTGTAATCGTAATTTGTTTTATTTCCAATTTTTTGACCATATTTTTCCGAAAATATTTTAGCCACCGTCGTAAACTTCTCTTTTGGATACTTTTTGAGAAATGTCACAATGCATTTTCTCTGTTTTATACTGAAGAAATTCCTAGGTGGAGGAAATGGCCTTCGAGGTAGGCCTCTTCCGGTCATATTAATTGAATGAACATTTATTTTTTCTGCCCAATTTATATGCTAAAATTAAAGACATCCAGTGGAGGCATCTAAAACTTCCGCGAAAATCGGTTCCGCATGTCCCAGAGGGTTAAATTTGCGCTTTTGATTTCCGACAAAAACTAATTGTCCACACGTTTGTGCAGCTGTTATACCACGTCGTTTATTGAACGATATAGTTTAGGACCCATTCGTCACGCATTATCGAAAATACAGTTTAAACATGCCTTTTGGGCCCAATTATGAACATCTCACATTTTTTTCAGGGCAAAAATGATGAAAAAATGAACATCTAAAGACAATTTTTGAAAAAAATCCGACAAAAAACGTGCACATCTATAGGTACAGTGGGAAAAAGTCGGCCTGAAAAAGGCGCACATCTAGGGGTATTTACAAATTTTCGTAAAAAACGCACATCTAGAGGGACATGCACATCTAATGGGTGCACATCCAAAGGGACCTGACTGTATATAATATTTTAGTAACAATATACTACAGTCCCCGTCCCCGAAACGGGTGGTGTTTTTTCGATATTTCCAATGACCCCGAAACGGGTGTTTTTTCAGATTATTATGAGAGAAACTTTGCCCAAAAAACCGGCAAGGAAAACGTCCATGACAGAGTTTTGTTAACTCCGAAGGGGAACGAGTGGATACTAACCCGTAGGGGGAATTAGCAAATAAAAAAAATAAATGTGTTTAAGACTATACTTTAAGTGATATCAAAAGTAATTTTAAAACAAAAATATGTAATAATAAAGATTTTTAACGTTGAAAATCACTGATGTCCCCGAAATTGGTGGTTCCCGAAACGGGTGTTTTTTTTTGTCAAAGAAAACCACCCATTTCGGGGACGAGGACTGTAGTGGAAAATGACATTGTCAGGGCTCGGCAACAGCCAGCTGGCCTTCCCAGCTGGACAGCTGGCTGGGCAGTTCGACATGCCAGCACATGTTTTTTGGCCTGAGAGGCCAGCACAGGATAGCTCGTTTCTATTTTTGAGCCCATGAGGACAGTTCAGCACAGCTCGTTTTTATTTTGAATTATGCCAAGCCCTGGTGGACATAATCTGTTAACCCACATCTTTGTGCTCGTAAAATTAAATAATGGCACCTATGCTGATATGAAATAGACAATTAAGACAATGAAACTAGACAACAAAACCAAATCTAATAATGTATTTTTAATTGAATTTTTCGGCTTGAATTTAGGAATCATAACATATTATACATTTTTGGCATTAGGGAATCAATGGTTTTTATTTTACCCTAATTTCGCCAAAATCAGAGAAAACAATTCAACCCACGCAAATCGGCCTAATACGTATTTTGGTTCCTAATATGCATTTTTTTCGCCAAATTATTTTGGGCCAACACAACCCATTGAATCAAAAACCCAATTTTGCCAAATTATAGAACTTAAAAAGTTGTGGAAAAAAATGAGGAAAAACAATTCTCAAAATGTATATAGTGAGCGCTAGAATTTTTTGAAGGTTTAAATATATGACCTTCAAAAAATTTTAGAGCGCGCCAAAGACATTCTGCGAATTTTATTTTTACACATGTTCTTACTAACTTTTTAAGTTCCATAATTTGGGAAAATTGTTTTTTGATTAAATGGGTTCTATTGGCCTAAAATAATTAATGGACCGTTTTGGCGAGAAAAATCATGCATAATAGGGACCAAGGACGCCGAAGCAGATATACATGTAATGCACTTTTCATATTTTTTCAATATTTTTTTCAGTGTTTTGAACTCGTTGGAAATTACATCAAAATGCTAGATTAAAAACTATAAAAGCAATTACTTTTACCCCCTACAATACCAAACGGCTTCGTTTCACACCATTGCTAAAAATATTTTTACTTTGTTTAGATACATCAATCAGCATGGCAGCTAACAAAAGCGTTCTCGTTATTGGTGGAGGACCGGCTGGTATGGTCACGGTTGCAGCTTTAAAGGAGCACTGTGATGTTAAGGTGTACGAAAGGGCAAGAGAAACTGGAGGACAATGGGCCTGTGTTGGCGATGCGAGCGTTGACAAGGAACTCAAAGAAAAATATGGCGAGCGTCATTCAAGGTAACATAATAAGATGAATGGCCTTCATAACAATAAAACACAAAATCATACATTATGTCTAGTTTACCCCCAGTGTCCCGAAATTACGATTCACATTTTATTTTTTTTCTTGAATTTCTCAGTTGTAAATTTCGCACGCGTGTTCTTTGTGATAAAGACTTCATGATAAACCCTAACCTTACTAGCTAAAAGTCCCTAGGCGTTTAAGGAGGTTAGTGACCTACAAGGCAATAATTTGAATTCCGTGTTTTTCTGACGATTGAAGCGCAGCTGTATATCCACTATGCCTCTCATGAACATTTCTGTTGATAATAAGTAAAAAATATGGAAATAATAAGCCTTTTAGTTCATAAAATGTAACTTTTTTGTTCGCGAGTTCGGTTATTCGCGAGTTCGGTTATTCGCGATTGCCAACTTATCAACATCTGTCATCCTAAGGGTTTTATGTATAACTTATACATAAAACCCTTAGGATGACAGTATACAGTATACACTATACATATATACTATAGAGTATAAGAGTTAAATTTTACAGATTTTCACTAAAACATTTTTTGAAGTGACATGAATCAAATTCTTCTTAAAATAAGTCAATCTTTAGTATACCAAATGGGTAGATCCCAAAATCGTGCACTGAGAAATATTTTGCTATTATACCAATTTTTTTATGTCACTGGTCGTATTTTATGTTGAAGCTAAAACAAGAAATAAAAAATATTATGTAACCAGCGAAAACACTCAAATTATGTAAACCAGGTCAAGTTGGAACTGTGCAGATTAGGCGTAGTATCAGGATTAAGAAAATCAACAAACAGGCACATCCATTGGGTGAAATGTCTAGGAAGAATGATAATCTGTCCAAAAATGTGAGTTTCAATAAAATGCCTTTTTTTCAACTTTGCTCTTACTTCAAGCTGGTTGGTATTGTGAATAAAAATATAAAATGGTACGATAAAAATATACCATAAAATGATACATAACGTAAGTTTACGTTAAAAAGTGCTTTAAAGAACTTACTATAACTTTTTCAAACGTTTTTACTGCCCAACTTCTTCTGCCGCGGCGTGAGAGGCAATTGAAAAACAGATTCGAGGTCTAAAAACTTTGAAAAGATCACGTAAACACCATCTTGACTACACTTTAACAACGTGCCATTATTTTTAAAACCAAATTGGCCTAGAAACTGAGAAGACAAATGTACACTATTATTTAGAGTCTAATTTTTAGGCATGTCATTTTTGTACGACCAATGGACATTATATTAGATTTTCTCATAAGTTTTGCTCTGTATTATCTTTAAGAAAATGATCACGCTTTTTAATAGTGATCATTAATAGTGATGTTTAATTGTGATCACTAATAGTGATCTTTAATTGTTAATAGTGATCTTAATGATCATTATTATCACTATGAGTCATAGTCTATGACTTTTAATAGTAGTTTTCCTTCACTTACTCAATTTGTTTCGACAAAGTGGCTGGAACGGGCGCAGGGCTGAACTAAAAAAATACCCATAACCTGAAATGTTTTAGTCTTTATAATGGATTGTGGATTAATGGGCCAAAGGAAGCAGGCATCGAGCTCCCCGATTTTCATTTTGATAAAGATGTCCCGTCGTACTTTAAAGCCCCGACCATGTTGAAGTACTTACGCGATTACGTCGTTGCCAAGGGCGTTGAGAAGTTAATTCAATGCCACAAAAATGTTGAAAGTGTTGAGTTTTGTGATGAAACAAAAAAGTTTAATGTCGTCACCGAATGTCTTGATACGGACACAAAGGTACGGTTTAAAACGTTTTTCGCGGAATTTCCGCCAATGATTTTTTTTCCTCCGATTATTTCCGCAAAAGACCGGGTTCTGCGAGTTATTAAAAGCCTTTTTTGTGAAAATCTAAACAGCAATAACAGCAATAAAGAGATACCGAAGGAATATTCCGCACAAACGTTTTTTGTTAGTTTTCCCGTGGATAACTCTTCCTTCTTGTTTGGTTCCAAATTTAAGAACCGAACAGAACGGTCGTTCTATTTTATGATTGTGATCTAACTTTCGTGTCATGAAAATTAAACGGTTCGTTCTGTTTGAATCATGTGATTGCATTTTGTTTTCTCCATGTTCTGTGAAAGTTCGGAATTTTTTGTTCGTGACAAAAACAACATTCGCCCAGTTTGTCAGAAACTATAAAATAATTATGTTCTCCGAACGCGTTCTAGAGCGCTTTTGTTATGAATAACTGCCCAAAAGCTAAGAGAAGAAAAAATAAGAATTGGACAGGTCAATGTTTCGAAAAAAAACTGTTAATACAGTTTTGTTCAGCTTTACAAAATAAATTTTTAGCCCAAGGTCACTGTGTCGAAAAATTGACCTGTCCAATTCTTATTTTTCTTCTCTAAATGGACCGTTTTTTAAGCTTGAACACATTTTTTTTGCGATCTCGTTCTCAAACCCTAAAACATTATATAGTTGAATGAAACATTCGACCACGTTATTGTTGCGACTGGCCATTTCACTTATCCCCACGATCCAGACTTTGAAGGGCAAGAAACGTTCCCTGGCAAGTTTGTCCATGCGCATGATTTTCTAGATGGAAAACTGTACAAGGACATGCGAGTTCTTACAATTGGCGGAAGTTATTCGTCTGAAGATATTGCCCTTCAGTGCTGGAAATTTGGTGCAAAATACGCCCACATTACGCATCGCAACCCGGAACCCTTGGCATACCCTGACTTTCCAGAAACGGTCATTCAAAGGCCAATCCTAACCAAAATTGAAGGATCAAAGGTAACAAAAATTAATGAAGATCATTAGAAAATCCGAATAGAAAATCTAAATAGACGTTATTTATTGAAGTTAAATCCGTAAAACTGATTTTAGAACATGAACTGGGCATCATTTGTTTTATACTGGATTTTCAGAGTGTGTACAGTTGATAACGTAACGAGTTGACACTTTCGTTTCCGACTTTTTCGTCAAAAACCGTCAACTTGTTCCGTTACTGTCAACTCGTTCCGAAAACCATCGATTCCAAAAAAAATCGGAAATTGGTGGTTTTAAAATTGATCAAGACCGCTTTCCGGTTTTAAATAGTTTTTTTACAAAAAAAGGAAGGAAAAGGCAAAAGGAGATCAATTTCCACCACTGGAACAAAATGATTTATAATTAAATTTTTGTACAACCAATAAATTGTATTTTACTAAAACCATCGTTTCCAAAAAAAAAAACTGTCAACTTGTTCCTCACTGTGACTTGGATCCATTGCCCTATCGTTGCCCAAAAAACTCCCAAAAAGTGGTGATGTAGAAATATTTTAAGGTTACTTTCAAAGACGGTACCAGTGATGAATATGACGCGATCATCAAATGCACTGGTTATGTTCACAAGTTCAATTTTCTCCCCGAAGAGCTCACGTTGAACTCGCGCAACGTCTTCGTACCTCCTGGACTCTACAAACAGTGCGTTTCAATGAAAAACAATCAATTATTCTTTATTGGAATGCAGGATTTGTTCTATACATATACCCTCTTCCAGGCGCAAGGTAAATATCAATTCCGTTTAACTCGTGAGTGCATTAAGTGTACCAGAATTACTAAAACCATTTTTAATTATGATCGCGTTTGGCACGCCGATGTTTGGATATTGTGAGGCAAAAATCTGAAGAAATATACGACGCAGCTTTTATCGGGAATTTTTAGATGGGATTTTTTGGTATACCAGGTGGAGGACGAGACCAGGATTTAGTAAAGTCAAAATTAATAAGAGAGTGGGCAATAAGACTTTAGTTAATTGGTACATCCGTAATATGGACCATTTTTTCGAGGTCTAAATACAGGATGAGGTAATATAGATGCTAAGCCGTTTTTGGTTCGCGAGTACGCTGAGCGAATATAACTCACCAAAAAACGGATTAGCATCTATATTACCTCACCCTGTAAGTGTCATTTTAATTTTACTCGGTGTTTTTATGAGGAGGAGTGTCCATCTGGTATACATACAAGGTGCGCAGTTATCGGGTAAAAATGTATTTACTTGATTACTTAAATTATAATAGATAGGGGGTGGCCCAACTTCACATGGTCCACCCCCTTATAATATTAGTGTGATGTAAAATTGTTGAGAAATACTTAAGCTAAAGAAAAACGTCTATATTTCACATAGGTGCTGTCACTGAATGCCATTCACCATCTTTATCAATCACCGAAATCCACGAGAATGTCGTGTAACCGGTATTAGATTTGACACAAGTCTTATATTAATATTATTTTTTAAATATATATCTTTCCCATAACGTTTTTTCGAACTGAACTTGACTTTCTCAAAAAAAAAAACATTTATGGGAAAAATATCTTTACCTTGATAAGATTAGATTGTTATTGTGATTTGAACGTATTTATTTAGCATATTTGGTGCGAGATATTATCACGGGCAAGTTTGTTGTGCCGGATAAGGAAGCTCAAGAGAAGGATTGGGAGGCAGATCACGCCGAAGCTGCAAAATGTAAAGATGCATTCGACCAAATTACTTTCCAAACGAATTATGTCAATTCACTCACAGAACAGTGCGGCGAAGGACCGTATTTAATTATAAGCTTTTTAAGTTTGTTTTGATCTATGTGTCCACGAAACAAACAAAACCCAATGATATTTTTCGATTTGTTGGAATTTTTTCTACTCGGTAGTACCTAGTCGGTACTATAATTGCGTTTGACCAGTTATATCTCATGCGGCCCTTACTTAAAATTTTTTATTACTGAGTTACTGAATTTAATTAGTTTGGGTTTATAGGGCTTATTTTATTAAAAAAGTGTTTTGTCCATATTGTAGAGCTCAAAAAGTTAGTAAAAAAGTGTAAAAATGAAATTCATAAAAGGTCTTTAGAGGGCTCTAGAATTTTTCAAAAAAGGTCAAAAAAATTGACTTTTGAAAAATTCTAGAACTCGCCGCAGACTTTTCATCAATTTTATTCTAACACGTTTTTTTACTAAAAAAGCTCTACAATATAGCCAAAACAATTTTTTAATGAATAAGCCCTATAAGCCCAAAATAATTGAATTCAGTAAGCTCAGCGAAAAAAATCCATCATAGTACGGGACGGGGCAGAATTTTGTCGAATCCAAATTTTGTTACCTAGTTGGACAATTTCCAATAAATAAAAAAAAATCATGAAGTTAAAAAATTAATGATGGTTATGTATTGTTTTAAATACCGAAAAAGCGTCTGCTGATGCGGAGAAAATTTTTGTCGAGTGGGAACATCACAAACATAGTTCAATCCTGAATTTCCGAAACCAGCAATTTACCTCGTTGTATACCGGTATTCTAAGTCCCAAAGCACCAACAGTTTGGGCCGAGGATATGGAATAAGTTCAAGTGTGATGTCGATTTTATGCATTTAGTTCTCAATTATGCATTTAGATACGTGATAATTATAGTATTGGTCTTGTGTATACTGATTTTTGAACAAGTACTGTTTTAAGCAACAAGAAACTTTTTTTGTGTATTTTAATCATGGTTTCATTTTCGATGGTACGGGTAGTATGATACTACTAGTATCTCTGTTTCGAAGATGGGTAAAAATATTCTAACTCGAAAAAAAAGCCGACTCACCATTATAAACAAAGTGCAGTATCGCAGTGATTTTCAAACGCGAAAAAAATAAATAATGTTACCACTTTTTGGTAACGTTTCTTGACAGCGCGTCTGAGACCTATGTGGCCTGTCATTGGTCCTTTTTGACCAATTTCCTTCTTTGAGCTTTAGAATTTAGAGCATTCCATTCTTCGAGCTTCATTGAGCTATAAAAACGACCAATGACAGGCCACATAGGCCCCAGACGCGCTGTCAAGCAACGTTACCAAAAAGTGGTAACATTATTTATTTTTTTCGCGTTCAAAAATCACTGCGATAGTTGATAATAAGTACTGTATGGGTCATAACATGCTTCACGGGTTATGTGCAATAACTTATGGCACATAACCCATGAAGCACTCAGAATATGAGACTACGGTATGAGGTAAAATAACGCGCTATTATACCTAATACTGAATACGATATCGAAATACGATTTAGTCTCCTTTATTTCGATCTAAATTCATGGTAGTTTAAAATCCGACGGCGCCGAACCAGATACTAAATTTCCAACGTATTTTAAAACATGAAATCTCCAAAAAACGACTTTTTAGTATTAAGTTCCTAGTGATCCTCGCGCTTACTGATTTCATCAAATGGCCTAAAATGAACCATTTGATAGTCCAGAAAAGCTGTATGTTTTAAACAGACCATAACTAAAAAACAAAACAAATTTAATACCTTTCCTATCTGACGGTTTACTCTGAGTTTTCAAGCTTTCTATTGTTTTATTACTCACGCAAAATGCCTTGTCCGACTCATAGTGAGTACACAAAAAGTGCTGTTATTCCCCTGCCAGTTTACTTTTGAATTGGCCCAAACAATTACAGAAATTTACTCGGTCTTTAAACGGCTCGTTTCGCCAAGATGACGGTACATCTGGTGTAAATGACATACAGTCTATCACTAACGAGTTCGTAAGGGCTTACATTTTACTTGATCGATTATTCATACGGATTATATTGTCATTTTTGTCAGGAAATTTTACGACAAGAATCATCCAGCCTGAAACAAAATTTCTGACATCTTGGATGTCTTAAAATCCAATTTTTTCTTAAAGTTACGACATTGTGCCTGTATTTTAATATTTTATTGGAATTTTAAGACACGACTCACCGACGCGGCGCATGTGACAGGTCTTGTCCGTTTAATCAGTATCTTATTGTACTGCAAATTTCACAAGTTGTTACAGAATGGGGTAAAATAACGTGCTTCTCGCTTTCTCAATTTTGTTTTATTCTAATGGGCTTAAAAAGTCAAAAACCGAGAAGCACGTTATTATACCTCCTACTGTACAAGCACATACAAAATTTGATACTTTCGGGTACAATGTTCACCTTATACTATGTTTTTTTTTTGTTAGGAAAAGTCACAGTTTTATTATCATTTTTGACCATCTTTTGAAATTTTATTGGATCTTATTTTTCGTTAAATTAGTGAATAATAAAGAAGCGAGTCTTCAGCAAAATAAAATAAAAATGAATGAATTTTTTTTTTAATAATGGTGGTACAATCTTATTTATTGAACATGGTTTGACTTCTATTGCCACCCTAAAAACCTCATATTCTATTACTTTAGCATTAGTGTATGAAGCGGCCAATAATGTATGTAATACTGTACACAGGGTGCGCAGTTATCTTGCGAACTTGGTCTTTGAAAAGCCCCAAGATAAGCGTTTTTTCGCAAGATAACTGCTCAGTGCATAATATAATTATTATAAATCCCGAAAAACAAAATCCTGAAAAGTTGCAAGATAAGCGTACGAGCGGCAAATTTCGCAAGATAACTGCGCACCCTGCGTAGTACACTACTAGTCCACATGGGGAGCGCCTAAATTGGTACAGGCTGAGGCGCCGTTTAGACCGCTCTCTCGTTTTGTTGGATTATTAGAAAAGGTAACCTCAAAGACCGGTCCATTCGTTTACTCAGTGTTGTTCCAAGTGGCAAAATAAAGAAACGGGATTAATTTAACCTTTTGGTACAAACAGTTGAACATTCAGACCAAAAATGAGAAAGTACCAATAATGGCACTCTGCACCACCTCATACCAAATAATATGACTAATGAGCTTTAGCCAAAAAAAAGCCCGTCGACAGAACAGGTACGGGTTATACAATATAATTTATACTCGTATCTCACATGTTTAGCGTTTGTTAACTATACACATAGTATTTGACTTGCCAATGTTAACTGTTATTTGCTCATCTGTAAATAAATAAATAACACTACTAGATAGCGTCATTTCCCTTAACCTCGCACCGTCCGCATTTCCGTTGGGGTTTGCCTAAGGTTTTATTTTTTTCGATTCGGGGGCGTGGGTTCGAATCCCACTTCAGTCACCACTAAGGTATCTGGATTTCTATATGCCTGCCGAAATTGAATAAATAACACAACTCAGTTTCTGTCTATTGATCTGGCCCCGTGTTTTATTTTGTTGTAGTTATTTTATATCAAAGGCAAGGTCCGGGTTGCCCCAATTTACTCCCGACAGTTTTTTCTCTCTTTTTTCACCGCTTCAAATAGGAAATCATTTTATGAGTGGAAAATTTTTGATTCAAAAGTTGACGGTTTAATGTCCTGTTATACACTATTGGACGGTTTTTTCTGATCGCCAGATAACGGGCGTCCGGGGGTACGTCTCGTTTAACCACGAATCTGGTGCAACCACCTTTTCCTGTACAAACTGTCGTCTGGTTTAACCACGTTGTCTGGTACAAACTGTTGTCTGGTACAAACAGGTGTCTGGTAAACTGTACCATTTGTCCTATAACAGCGATCGTCATTTAGTAGCATGAAAAATTGTTTCCTAATTAAAAACGTATGCGCGCAAAATTTTAGCGCATTTTGCGTACTATATTTATACCTACGATCTGTAGTATATTAACTCAATTACACATATTATACACCAGATGTACCTTTATCTTTTGTACCTTTATCTTGGTAATTTGAGCCTATTTTCCATTATCTTGGTTCATTTTGGCGAAAGTTTTCCACCTACGCATTTTCATTATCTTAGATTTTACCCCTATTTTCCATTATCTTGGTTCATTTTCCCAAAAAATTCGCCTACGCATTTTTTGTACCATTTTTTTGCAAAATTAGAGTACTTTAAATCCCTAAGATTTCGTAACCTATGCGAATAATGATAATTGATTACGAAGAAACATATCGGCCTAATCTTTCAGTTACTTCTCGGCTCATATAATTGTATGAATGTCCGGCAAGACTGTCATATATCTCTCTTTTTTTTTCGGACACCGTTAAAATATATTTTGATGTCGGCAATTTGTAGCATTTTCAAAAAAAAAACAATGATGGAAATTATCAGAAGCGAAGAAGCACCTAATCTTTAATCGCACTTAAATTGTTCGAGACTTACAAACAAATGAGTTTTGTAAAATTTTGATTTTCTACATTAATAACTCGTATTGCGAAATATTTTCTCCATTAATAACTCCATACTCCCTATTTTCCATTATCTTGAGGTTNATAAAAAATATTTCCTAAAAATCTAAAACAAATCACAATAAAATCATACGATAACCAACTGTTCATCTTCTAAAATACTACTTTTAACCGAAGGAAAAAAAGTTTTTTCTGTGATACGAAAGATCAACGCAACCCGCCGTAATTAGGCTAGTGATTTTTTTTCGGTTTTCTATTGAACCTTTTTTTGTACCATGGACAATGGTCCGTGCAGTAACATTTGATCGAAGCTGTTTTAATACGTTTCCTCGAATTTACCCCGGATGTCTACTTTCGTAGACTGTGGTAAAACAAAAAAAACTTTCATTGCTGGCAGGCAGCCCAATGACTTACGATTTATGGCGAAAAACGAGGTGATACCGTGTGATCATACTAAATAAAATGGTCATGTCAGTCAACTCATACTTCAAATGAAAAAATTGCGTCAAAAAGTTAAATATTATATAATTAATTGTTTCGGAAAGAGCGAGAACTGCATTCAACAGGACGAATCTGATCACACTAAATCCGACTATTCTATGTAAGATTTTTTCAGCCCCAAACAAACAAATTTGGCAATAACGATTATAAGGGTATTTTGTATCGTTTCTGTATGGTTTTTTTTGATAAATTAGCATAAAATTAGAATAACAAATTTCCGTGCGCATAGCCTATCGATGATCAATTAATCAAAAATCTTCTTTTTTTCTGAGGCGCACGATAACTGTTTTATCTTGCACTTTACCTCAAAGGCGGCGTACGGAAATAGGGGAGGCACTGAACTCAAAATCAAAATTTTTTTTTTGGGCTAGTTTTTTTAATTACACCGAGAGGATTCCAAAAATGTACATATAAAATTTTTTGGACCACTAGAAAGTCATCAAAATTACGGAGAAAAATCCTGATTTTTCTAAAGGAAGATTTGTGTAGGTTGCTCAAGACGCTTCAAAATCTACTACACCAAAACTCAAAATCAAATCAAAAAACTCAAAATCAAATCTCNACCCTAAAATTCCTAACTAGGTGACTCCATTGAGCTATTGAGCTGAAAAAAAGAACCTTAGAGCAGTTTGACCCACTGAAGATGGCGAAACATTCAATTTTACGGAAACGCGGCATACATTTTCCATTTGTTCAAAAATATATAACTGTAGTAAGCTAAATATCAGCTACTTCAGTTTGTGAAAAACATGTATGAAATAAACGTAAAATAAAATAATAATTAGATAAATTTTCACAATAATACGGACAATTACTATCTTCAGTGATCCAAAATATTCGAATAAAAAATATTTCCTAAAAATCTAAAACAAATCACAATAAAATCATACGATAACCAACTGTTCATCTTCTAAAATACTACTTTTAACCGAAGGAAAAAAAGTTTTTTCTGTGATACGAAAGATCAACGCAACCCGCCGTAATTAGGCTAGTGATTTTTTTTCGGTTTTCTATTGAACCTTTTTTTGTACCATGGACAATGGTCCGTGCAGTAACATTTGATCGAAGCTGTTTTAATACGTTTCCTCGAATTTACCCCGGATGTCTACTTTCGTAGACTGTGGTAAAACAAAAAAAACTTTCATTGCTGGCAGGCAGCCCAATGACTTACGATTTATGGCGAAAAACGAGGTGATACCGTGTGATCATACTAAATAAAATGGTCATGTCAGTCAACTCATACTTCAAATGAAAAAATTGCGTCAAAAAGTTAAATATTATATAATTAATTGTTTCGGAAAGAGCGAGAACTGCATTCAACAGGACGAATCTGATCACACTAAATCCGACTATTCTATGTAAGATTTTTTCAGCCCCCAAACAAACAAATTTGGCAATAACGATTATAAGGGTATTTCGTATCGTTTCTGTATGGTTTTTTTTTTTTGATAAATTAGCATTAAAAGACGTTATTCTCTCAAAATTGTCTCATATTATATGAGTCATATATACCACATGTGCACTTATGTAGACACTTCACCAGTCAAAAAATGTCCAAATAAGTGTACAGACTGTACACTGTGTTCAGGCGGAATAGCTGGGAAACTCACACATTTAATGTCCAAATAAGTGCACGATCGGGGCAAGTTCAAGAAGGTTTTAAATTTTGGATGATCAATTAATCAAAAATCTTCTTTTTTCTGAGGCGCACGATAACTTTTTTATCTTGCACTTTACCTCAAAGGCGGCGTACGGAAATAGGGGATTTTGTCTCTAAATAACTGCACGGTCGGGTTGGGCTCTAGAATGTTTCAAAATTGTTTTTGTCTTATTTTATATGGATCTTCTTAAGGACGGGTCTATAGAGTTGTTTACAAATAAAAATCGAAAAATTGAAAACTAGATTTTAGTAAAACTTTTGTTTGTTTTATGATTTTTTTCAGGTTCTACTACATTTATGAAGTACAAACAAGTTCATTCTTGAGGAATTTCTAGAAAAAAATAACGTCCAAAAAATTCGTTCAAATTCTTAAATGAAAAAAATCACCAATCTAATTTCCTAAAAATATGATATTATTTTGTGTTTTTTTCTGAATTTGTTGTTGTATAGTAATCAATAAGGTCCAAAGAAATAGTGGGTGAAGTTTGGTTATATAATTCTATCTAAAACTTTATGTAGAGGGCACTTTTTAGACAAGATGCCCGTTTTTTCAACAGCAACAGTAAACTTAAACGCTATAGGCTTTCAGAGTTTGCATGGAATCGATTTGTTTTTTCTGTCGAAGTTTAGGTCTATTGTTGGGCTTCAACAAAATAGAGAGTTTTTTGCGAAATTTTATTTTTATCACCCAGTTTGAAGGTCGTGAATAGTTTTGAAACGCCCGTTATTTCAGTTTTTTCAGCATTGATTCAGTTCTTGAAATTTTATTTAAAAAAACTCTATTTCATTAATTGCCGTGGTATTCAAAGCATTTTTCCCACGTTATGGTGTCGAACATTTTCTCATGCGATACTTCCAACATTTCTTCATACGCTCGTAACACAAATAAATGAAATAATTAGAGTGAAATAGCTTTTATAGCGTTTTCCCGTGAAGTAAATTTTGTGAACAACGCTATAGACCCGTCCTTAATAGTCTCAAACGGGCTCCAACGAACCCCCAAAAAGGACAAGAAAAGTTATACATACAGTACAGGGTGTCCAACCTAGACTGTTACAGTTTTGTTGCTTTATGTAAACCTAAACAGCGGCAAAAATGTAACAGTCTAGGTTGGACACCCCGTATAATTTTTGTCCGTATATTTTTCTCTCAAGAAAAATTCTGTATTGATCCGGTAAATTTCAATGGGTAAATTTTTGGCTTCATTAAACGAAGTCACAGTGAAAAAAAAACAAGATAGAATAATCGATTGCAAAGTCCAAAAGCTAAACTAAAATACAACTAAATTTCGGTTATCAAGAGTAATTCGTCATTGATGTAACGAATTTTTTCTCAGAGACGTTTTTTCAAATATGTAAAATAGTAAACGATTCGTTAGCCTGTAAAAAATAACCTCTTAAGTCGACCAGTTAACCTTTTTTGATGTTGTGTTTTTGTGGTCAAATCGACCAAAAGTGTCCAAGGATCGTCGGGGAGTTTTCAAAAGTATACACATTCGATTCGGGATTATCGATTTGCTTATACAGGGTGAGGTAATATAGATGCTAAGCCGTTTTTGGTTCGCTAGTGGGCTGAGCGAATATCAGTCACCAAAAAACGGCTTAGCATCTATATCACCTCACCCTGTAGTGAGCAGTTACGAACGATCAGAGAAGAGTAAATAAGAGACCGGACAAACGTCCGTCAGCCTGTTCAGGGATCTGCTAAATAATCGTGTTTGGGGGTTAAACTTGTAGAAACAGATTACGTAATATCTTACACTTAAAGTGTGCATTTTTTTGTTGGTAAAATAGACAATTTTCAACACACCCTTTTGACTTTTATAACTCATAAAAGTGTGAGTCCAAATGAAAGTTACTGGTTATAGTTTTTTTATTTGATAGTTTACAGGAGGCAAACCGCATCGCAAAATTGTCGCCAAAACGCGTACGAATTGTTCTGCGTCATTCCGAAGAAATTTACTGCCCGTCAGTTGACGATGATGCCATACTCGACTTGACCACATCCCGTGCGCGATTTTTCGACATTGCCGCAGGAAGAGATTTTCACATTTTTCACAAGTCAGACGCGAATTGAACTCCATTTTCCTTATTTCATTTTATGGGCGTTTTTTATTGCAATACTGGTGTGGGTAACGAGTTTGTCCCCAAACTCAACGGGACTCGTAAATACACTAGTCACATAAATTAGTGAAGGGAATAATGGGTGGTTTTGCGCATACGGGTTGCTTTGAAAGACAAATTATTTCATTATAAATTTTTTGGGCAAAATTCGAAAAATAAAAATTACCCGATTTTGTAACTTTTTCAGGGGTGTAACGGCGCAGCGCTTTTTGGGGAAATTGTGAAAAATCTACTTAAGAAATGATGAGCAAAGAACGAATTCCGAGTTCACCGTCTAATAAACAGAGTATTTTGAAACAATCAAGTATCTTGTCCTCTGATTTTATATTTTAATTTCTGTGAATATTTTTTTCACAATTGCCTGGTTCAGGCCTGACTCAACATCAAATCACTTCTCTAAAAATTTCCGGATTTTGAGTTTTATGGTGAAAGGTTATTATAGTAGTATTTACTTAAGTATATCAACTGTCGGCGGATTATACTTTGTCCATAATACACAATATCTGTCTTACAACGGTGGCAATGTTATGAATGCTATCAAAAAGAGCCGCTCTATGAGCCGCATAATGGAGATTGAGCTGGGTAACTTTTTAAAAAATTTTGGGAGGTTTTTTTTCAAAAAAGGTTAGAAGTTCAATTGTGGGTCGAAAAGTCCATTTTTTGAGTCGCATTTTACCCCAATTTTGGGTCGAAACAGGACTTCAAGTGAATGTTGCAAAGTGACCCAGAATTCGAGTACCCGCTATATCCCTCGAAAAAGGTTATATTGAAGTAAATTGAGTAAATTGCAGTAATTATTGTTAGATAAAATGTGTGGATATTCAACTACCCTTACAAATGTCATAAGAACGTTACTGAACGCAAAAACGGTTATTATATTGATTTTATGTATACATGTCTAACATACAAATTGTAAGTGCTTGAAATCTATTTCACTCTGTACTGTTAGTTAAGTGTTGCGTTAAGACGCAAGGTACTGTAACTTCGGTTGTTTCTTTAGTTATTCGATTTATTTTCTAACGTATTTAAATGTCAAATGTTCAAACGAAGGATTTAGTTCTGGCGAGTTATCTTCAATGGTATTTGTGTGAAATTGATCGGCGCCTGTTTCCAGTTTTCTTGTCATCAGATAGAGCATGTTCATAAACAGCATTGCTGTGTAATAGGCTGTTTAAACTATCGATAAAATTATGGGCAAAAATTGTTTAACGGAGTACTCCAGCATGACGAATCCATCTAGACCGATACAAAAAATTGTCAGATGTCTTCAAAGTCATCTCAGGAAGATTTTCGAAAAAAAAATTTCGGAAAATAAATTCTCGACAATCTAGTGATAAATTGTTTGATTTGCGGCCGTTCATAAATAACTTCCCGACAAGAGGGGCGATCAAAGCGAATCACTTTTTTTTTTTCTTTTTCTAGCTCCCTAGTTTTACTAAAAAATTCGCTACGTGGCCTACAATAAACCGATTTTCTTGATTAGACGTTTGTTTTCAAGGTCTATCCTTCTTCTCTTATGGGTGCAAACCTCAACCTCTACCAATTTAACCCGCGTCCTCCACAGACGCAAACGTAAATCAAACGTTAATCAAACGTAAATCAATTCGCCGACCAACTTTGGCAAAAACGATTATGAGACGCGTGGGATTTATTTTTTTAAAAATCTGTATCAATAATGGTGATCACAACGAAACGTAATTACTTTTTGTTTTTTCAATTTTTCTTTTAACGTAATTTTTTCAGTAGTTAATAACCAATCTTTCCTTATTGATGGTTGAAAAATGGTTGAAAAATGTTCGATACCTATTATAAAAACAGTCATAGTGTCGCTCAGGGGTTAAATTATACAAATTAGTTGACCCTTAAAAATCCACACTTAAATGAAGGTACTGCTAGAACTTTTAATTTTTTTT
>SCLG01000272.1:161543-181139 GCA_004367875.1 Oikopleura albicans
CCGTCATCAAAGTATTTGGAGACTGAGGGCTTATCCGGGTTATCATCGTGTAAGTGACTATGTACATAATAGTTGGGATCAACCACAAGATGGATATCTTCTGAGAGTAAATAATGGCGATCAAGACGCTGTAAAAGAGCCAGAATCGTACGAAGCCGTCATGGATAACAGACCCACTCCAGGAAGATTCGAAATCACAATATTCAAACCCATATGTGAACCCTCATACAATTACTTTCCTCTAGGGCGGGCACAGCTATTTCGGCTTTTATTCGGAATTAAGAACGGTGTTCTTGCNCTAAACATTACGTAATGTTTTTCAAATTGCGCAATTCAAAAGCCTAATTCCGCTTAAAGTAACAGAAAAAAAACCTGGTTTCGCTTAAAGTAACACTTTTTGAACTTTTTTTCGATTTAACCTACGCCCTACCTGCTTAAAGTAACAATTTTTGCTTAAAGTAACAGTTTTTTTGTTCATTTTGGTGTTACTTTAAGCAGGTAGGTGGTGTATATAATATAACAGTCCACCACAAAAATATATCTACCTGAAAATATATCCTAACTCTATTAGTTATTTAGTAGACTGCAATCCTCATACCTGAAACGGGTGTCACCGAAACAGGTGGTATTTTTTTTTGTGCGAAACGGGTATTTTTTTTTAAATCAACTCGGAAATTAAACCCAAAAAACTGACTAAATAAACGGTTTTGACATATTTTTTTTAAAATATGAATAAATGAAAACGAACGGTTTTCTGCCGTACCAGAAATTATCGGGAAGACATTTTTCAAGCTTGTTTATTTTTAGGGTTACATAAACGCGTGTAAACGTTTAGGCGTTTTTTATTAATATTAGTAAATAAATCATTTCGTACAACTACACAGGGTGCACACTTAACCATTCACTATTGCGCAATTTACAATTAACTGTCCACTTATGAACTAAATGTATTCCATAAGTCACGCCTACACGATGAGCATTTAACCGTCTAGTTGCTGTTAACCGCGCATCTGACTTTTTTTTATTTCTTGTTCTCGCTTTTAACAATAAGTAAGTATTGTTAATAGCTTCCTACTATGCACTTATTTCACGGAGAATTTTTCAAAAACAAACTATGAATCAGAGATCCGAAAGTTCAGTTCTAAATTTAAGAACATAACAGAACGCTCGTTCTATTTTGTGCTGGTTTTCCAATTTTCGTGTGATGGCATAAAAACACCCAAAATTTATGAGGTAATTTGGGTCAAAGATTCCAAATTTAGCATCAGTTTGACAATAGTGGACCAATCTGAAAGAATTAACAATTTTATTTTATTTTTCCTTCTTGACGGTTCGAACGCGTTCTGGAGCGTTTTTGTGATGGAAAAATGCCCAGAACGCATTTTTGAACGTTTTTTTTAATAGAACAAAAAAACTATCTAAATGGCCGTTCTGTTCTGTCTCGTGATGGAAAATAGCCAAGAACGGTGTTCTTGCGTTCTTTTGTTCTATTGGCGTTCTGTTCTCAACTTTTCAAGTTCTGCAAAAAAACAGAACTTTCGGATCTCTGCTCTGGATTTGCAGAATATGTTCTTGAATCATTTCTATATGGTTATCTAAGTCAAGCAGAAACTGTTATTAATTTCATGAGGGCAGCGAATTAAGTCCAAACTAGGAACTATCGTAAAATGCTTGATAGCCTTTCATTGATAGGCTTATTAGGCTAAGAGCCAAATATACAGAGCCCTAAAATAAGGTTACGTAGCAATGCCGTTCCATGGACAATCGCCAGTTAAAGACGCAGTATATTGTGTTCATAGAAAATATCTCGTTAAAGGATCAACCAACGATTATTCTACAATAAGTACCATGACAATTGAAACTAGAAAGAAAATAAAAGTTGGTTTTCTTGGTTCTTTTAACTATGGTTACGAAGTAAGTGGAACATATGGCATTTATGTTGCCATCCCTCCGAGTACGAGTAAAGGTTTATCTGTGCGTGGACTTGCCGGAGTCGGTGGAAGTCAGTTTAAAAATCCGCACCACATGGCCAATCCATATTACTTAAATAGCGAGAGGGTGAATTTTAAGGAAGGTCAACTCATCAAAAGCCGAAAACTTATTACCATCAAGTATGGACATACGCAAACAGAAGAAGTGACAGATTATTCTTATGCGTCAGCTCGTTTTTACAATAACATGGGCTACCAGAAACTGAAAGTCTCAAAGCATTACGAATTGGCATCTACAGAAGGTCATTCACACAGTTAGGGCTTGACAGAAATAATTTTTTATAGGATTTTTGCTATACAGGGGGAGCGCCAAGTAAGGGTAGGTTTCGTGTTTTTCGAAACCTACCCTTACCTGGCGCCCCTACCCTTACTTGGCGTTGTCACTTTTACCAATTTTTTCTTATTTAGGTATAAGTCTGACACGTTAATTCTATAATTATATCAAAAATATATTTAAAGTACGCAAATAATAATATAAAACAAAAAGAGTTTGAATTGGAGACTCTTATCTGCCTTTAATTGGCGTACCTTTGCTTGGTGGCGACATTTTTTCGTGAAATCAAACCTACCCTTACTTGGCGCTTACCTACCCTTACTTGACTTTCCTACCCTTACTTGGCGTGCCCTTACTTGGCGTCCCCCCTGTACACTCTTTTAGGGTTTATGTTACCGGGGTTTATGTGATCAAAAAGCCCCCATGGATGGTGTATGTGTCCAGTTTTCGAGGAAAATTTTTCGAGCGAATTCCGCCGACGCATGAGGGTTTATGTGACCACTGAGTGATCTTGGTGTGACCACTAAGTCAAAAGTTTTTTTAGCACATGGGCTGTAGTGTTTCAAAATACAAACATGACAAGCTCTACTCAAAGTACTACGGAGGGCCAGACTAAAGGTGGTTCAGCCACAATGTCTAAAACCGTTTCGCAGACAATATCGGCGGAAGTAACAAAGAAGATTGGAACGGTAGATGTTAAGGTAGGGTCCGAAAGATCATGGGCAAAAACTGTTTCAAGTACCGAATTTTGGTCAACTGACAAGACGTGGGGCGAGATTAACTCAAAAGGGAGGGCTACAAACTGGCGGGCAAACAAATAAAAAAATTCTGAGGGGATAGAGCTGCATTCGGGACTCCAAAAATGAGTCTAAAAATTTTTTTGGACCACTGGTTTTCGAGATACTGGTCGGTTTAATTTTGTTAAAAATATTTTTTTCGCCAACTTTGTGCTCAATCGACCGAATACACTACGAGCGACATTTTTTCTTATTAAGACGAGGCACGTTTAGTTGCTGGGTTAGTTTTGGCAAAAATATTTTTGGTCTCGAAAAAACAGTGGTCCAAAAACATTTTTATACACTTTTTTTGTAATCCCCGAGAGCAGCTGTATCACCTAAGGGTTTTTTCATTTATCTGCCCGCCAGTTCGATTCCTCCCTCGAAAGATGTGATGAAGAAAACAAGAGATAAAGTTGAATTTGAAATTCCTGCAAGGGCAGTTGGCATAGTGAAATTTGCAGTTACACAATTAAAAGGAACTACTCCATACACTGCGACATTTCAGGAATATAACTATATGGATGAACCGGTCAACGGTAGATACACCGAAACAGGATTTTTAACAACTAAGTATACTACAGAGACTAAAGGAATTGTCCAAGAGTTGGAGTTAGATCCAATGTGGTCGGATTGGAAACCATGGGGCCCGTGTTCTAAAACCTGCGGTATATTTGGACAAAAAACACAAGAGAGAGTGTGTCGAGGAGAACATCAAACAACCACGTGCGAATCAGTTTTTCCAAATAAACCCCATAAGACCCAGACTAGTCCTTGTACCGATCTGCCTGCTTGTGGTATGTTATATATCACACTAATATGTATACCTGAACTTTTATGAAGTTCAAGGACGGGCCTGACTCAAAACTACAATATTTTAGTTACCATTTTTCTGAACATGGAAGTGAACTTGGATATCAAAGTTTTAGTGATAACATTGCTTAACTTTCAATATGGTCTCGAAAAACGTGATGAACAATCGAAACCAGTTACGATCATGTAAAGTTAAATAACCCCACGCCGAGGGGGCATTTGTTGAGCAATAATTTTTATTATTTTTTCATGATTTGTTCAAGATTTCTGAATTTGTAGGCCATAATTGAAAATAAATTTCTCACGTGTTCGAAGAGAAATGACCTCCTTAAAAGTCCGATTTTTTTTTCACAAATGAGGGTATGGCCCATTCTTAAGAGTAACGTAAAACAACGAGATAGGACTTTTTCTAATTAAACGTGAACATATGGTCAAAATTCAAGTATCGTTGTATTCGTTTAACGACGAGTAGGTAATACTCGACCTATGCACTACGGTATTATCTGATCAAAATGAAATAAAACATATCAGTATTTAAATACAACAGTTTGAAGTACAGTCCTTAATTCCATAACGGCCGTTTTCGGTTCTCGAAAATAGCGGCTGTTATGGGGTAAATGGCCGTTTTTTGAGGAAAAAACCGGCCGTTATAGAATAAACGGGCGTTTTTTCAGAAAAAAAGCGGCGGTTATGGGATAAACGGCCGTTTTGGAAGCGCCCCTTATGGAATCAAGGACTGTAACACTCTTTTGAATAACAGTTGTCCTATTATATAAATTATACAATTATTGTCAAACTTACGTTATCGAGTTAATTTTATGCATATCAACCCTAGTTGAACTTTCCGTCGAGTATCAGCAAATAAATAAATATT
This sequence comes from Oikopleura albicans, assembly GCA_004367875.1. Classification (NCBI taxonomy): domain Eukaryota; kingdom Metazoa; phylum Chordata; class Appendicularia; order Copelata; family Oikopleuridae; genus Oikopleura; species Oikopleura albicans. Next base: position 166,272 of record SCLG01000272.1, read on the forward strand.
TTAAGTGGCTTACATATATGGTCGTTGGGATAAATGGACAGAATGCTCGGAAACGTGCGGTAAATCTACTCAAACTCGAAGCAGACCTTGTTTAGAAAGAGATACAGATACAGGTGAGTTGAAGGTTGTTGATGATAGTTACTGTGCTGATGAGGGCCCCTCAGTTATGGAACGCTGGTGTAACGAAAAGGACTGTAATTATATTCCGTGTCAGACGGCCAGTGACCGTTTTGGTGAATTTAAATGGCTTAAAGACGAGAAAACGAGAATTGCCGAGCCTAAGACCAACATACCTTCCTTCAAAAAGACGGACTACGGCGCAAGTACTGAGGGAAAATGCGCAAATTCGTGTAGCGGGCACCCGGGTTGTCACTTATTTTTCTTTGCAGATAGCGAGTGCACTTTGTATATTGGCAACAAAGACATGGTTCAGAATTTTAAAATCGAAATTTTATGTTTACAGTTTTGGAAGCCTCATCGTAACACTTCTAATACACCACCTACCTACATAAGTTAACAAAACTTTGAGAAAAAAGTGTTAACTTACGTGTTTTTTGTTAACTTAAGTGCATTTTGTTAACTTAGATGGATATTTTGTTATACAGGCTGCCTACACCATAATAGTAATTTACTTATGAAAACTACGGGGTGTCCAACCTCAACTTATACGTTTTGTAAGCCTAAATAGCGACAAAAACGTAGTAGTTGAGGTTGGATACCCTGTAGTTGCGTATAGAAAAAAATTAAGAACAAAGTTTTACTCTGAGCCAGGTATGAAGCCCGTAATTTTAAAGAGTTATCAGACGACCAATTGAAGAATTACGTTTTGTCGACCCACGAAGGCACATCTGGAAAAATAAATGGAATGTGCAATGATAAACCATTTTTTATGGATAGACGAGTTTTCACTAATGAGCCAAGACTCTTTAGTCCTATAAAGAATTTGAAAGGCAAGGAAAGTGACTTAAAGCAAAGGATAGATGATATGAACTATTTTGAAAATAGATGGAGGCTTGAAACTAAAGAGTCAGAATATGGCACGTTTTTTCAAAGGTCGGTTAGGCGAGTTGAGACCCCACAAAAAAGCAACGCTTGTTTTCTTTCAATTTGTGTATTTTAGTAATCTTAAAAAAAGAAAAATTTCAGACATGAAGTCTTTTTTCTCGAAAATATGAGTGCCTATAATGCTACTAGTTTTAGAGTTTTAATGATGACAAATTGATTGCACTTGGAAGAGAAACATGAAACCAAAGCGCTAAAATGTGTAGAAATGGATTTTTGAATTTCGATTTTAAAAGTTCAAAATCAAGGTCATAATACTCGAGTGATTACCCTTTTTTTTGTTTTTTGCCGATATTTTTTTACCTTGACTTACATTCAAAAATCGGAAACGATACGATTGAGTGCTTCATTAATAGGCTTCGTCTACAACAAAAACTAATTCAATATCTTTAAAACTGTAATACTAGTAGCGTTTATAAATTAGCCGTTTGCTGAGGCTGTGTGGAGGGTCTATGAGTAAGTTTATCGGTCTACAAATGCAAGCCAGGTATTAACTGGATCTTGATTTCTAATTATTAAACAAAAGTCGATAGAAATTCGTGGAAAATTAGGGCCGCTAGAGCACATTTTCGGACGAGACAAGTTTGTAAACAACTCATATGTCCCCTCTTAATAAGAATAATTTTATTCACTGCCAATATACACCACCTGTGCAGTTATGTTTCCGCTTTTTCGAGAAAAATTTTCCAGTTAATCCGCCTACACACTGAGCAGTTATGTTTCCGCCCAAAATATTTTCTGCCAAAAGTTGTAATTTGTGTTACAGGGAGCCTCAAAGTAATTTAAAGCCTTAAGAATGTCGTCATAGTGCAATAATGAGCTTTTTTGGCATTTTATCTCTTATTTCTCTGTTTATAAGCTCAGACGCGCATTTTTGCGCTTAAAATGGGAACGTTCCCCGAAGGTGCAGTTATGTTTCCGCATTTACATATTCCAGACAAAATGCCTACACACTTTGCACTTATATTCCCGACGGTGCAGTTATATTTCCGCTTTTTGAAAAATTTGGTGGAAACATAACTGCACAGGTGGTGTACTAGTAAAATTTTTTGTTCAAAAATATTAACGGTCGGAAAAGCACCTTGGACAGATGTATTTACACTTTGCGGTTTTTGAATGATAATTAAAATTAAATATACTTGCAAAACGTGCCAACAACTCACTAACTGATTCAAGTACCCTTAAATATTTTTCATACGATAAAGAAGCTTTCGACAAAGACGGTTCGGCTGTAATTCTCCAAGATGCCATACAATATAAGCGAGAACCGATTAATTTAATTTTGAAAAAGATAAATGGTGGTCGTGGTAGAAGAGACGCCAGTGTGTCAGACGCAGACACGCTTAAACAGGAAATGGATAAAGCCGCTGAACAAGCTATACAACTCTTATCAAAGAAAGTTGCCACTTTTGATCTGACATTTGAAAATGACGTAGATATAGCTGGCGAAATTATTGGATTGGAAGGCGTGACTGTGGGATCACTTGACGGCGACCGTCTTCAGTGCGCGAACGGTTTTAAAGATGAGGGCGACACTTGTTTAGACATCAACGAATGTGCCGAAAATAATGTGATCTGTGGAGTAGTAGGAAGTAGTATATGTACAAATAATCAAGGTGGCTATTCATGTTACTGTAAAAATGGTTTCTCTTATTCCGACTAGGGTTTAACACTTAAAATAGAAATTTTTACGTACGAAAAAGAGTCTTGCCACTTCAATGATCTATTATTTTTTTCTTAATTTGAGTTTAACAAAAATAACTTCAAAAACATTTAATAATAACGCCGGACGGGTATAACTTATACAGTATAATATACATAAAATACAGTACACAGGGTGCGCAGTTATCTTGCGAAAATGGCCGCTCGTACGCTTATTTTGCAACTTTTCATCAACATTTTTTTGTTCGCGTCTTCCGCCCACGCTCTCAGCAGCTATCTTGCGAAAAATATTCTGATTAAAATTAAGTTAAAATTTTTTTCTGAATAACTCTTGAACTAGAATTTTTTGCATAATACATGTATACGTGCATTTATTCGACAAGTGGGTTTGACCAGGCGGTTAAACGTCCAACATTTGACTCACTTATTTTTATAAAACGTCAAAACTAATAATAAACCAAAATAAAGAGTGCTAAAGTATCACAATTGGTTTTTGGGGTTTTTCACTGTTTTCGCCTACGCTTTGAGCAGTTATCTTACAAAAAACTGCTTATCTTGCGACATTTTCGAGGACCAAGTTCGCACGATAACTGCGCACCCTCTGTATAATTCGTACTTATTAGATTTCAGTTCAGTGATATTTCAGCATGAACCAGAAAAGTGTTTTTCGTTCCGTTTTCCGGAGAAAAAATTTTCCTTGTGCTCTGATTTGGCAAAAATTCACTATGTTACACATTTAAAAGTACATCAAATATCCTTAGCAGTCTATAACTGTGGTGTAATCAGAATAGTACGTGGGACAACTTGATTTCATACATTAAACCCAAATTCTGACAGCAAGAGAATCTGTGAAGATATCAACGAATGTACAAAAGGATCGCATGATTGCGCCAGTTGGCCTGAAACCTGCCAGAATGGGCCAGGTGATTTCAGTTGTGTTTGCGTCGATGGATACCATTTGACTGAGAACGGATGTGTTGTAGATAGCGTAACCGAGTGGACACCATGGGGTACTTGTTCGAAATCTTGTGGATTAGGCCAAAAAACACGTCAAAAATTGTGCCATGGCGGCTCGTGTGATTCCAAGTCTGAAACTGTGTCCTGTTACGAACAAGATTGTCGTAAGTACTTTGTCATTTTTTTGGTATCTATTTTTGGCCGCATCATTTTGTTCAAAAATTTTGTTTCACTTTTTCCCCTAAAAGATATCTTAAAAATCTTTCTTTGGGCCATTTTTTTTTAAAGAGTTTTTGGGAATAATATTTTGAAAAAATCGGTTTTGCCGATTGTCTATTGTAATTTGTATTTTCGCTTTGTGTATTTCACCGCCACTTGTGCCACTTACATTCAATTCTGTAGTTTCTACAAGAACTAATTCGATCTCCGATTCATTCCGGACTTTCTTCTGAAAGGAAACGTTTGCTTTCTATGGTCTCCTGGTGCCTTTTTATATTTATCAAACATTTGATAATACTCTGAAAAACAGTACTATCGGACAAAACCGTCCGTCGTGTTGTTTACAAACTTAACGTTTGGAAAAGGGGCTTTTTCAGCACTTTATACTGAAACGATTTAAATGTTTTTCCGCTGTATCAATAAAACACAGCTTCCGGCATATAATGGGATAATTTGTGGTGGCATATTCCTTAGTACCGAGCGCGTAATTGGACTTGAACTTGGCAAAAATTCAGACTTGACGCTTGAATTCCGCGAACCCTAGAAGTGCTAAGAATTTTCTGTTTTTGGTAAAACTGTTGGGAATAATAAGGCGCAAAAAATGACCTAGCCTTTTTTGCATAAATGGTCTAGAACAAAAAATATCTGGAAAAACCTTTAAAATGGTTTTAAATGGTGGAATCATCGACCTTTGACGCGGTCGTTGTGGGACCGGCCGTTGTGGGTCGGACGACTGTAATTATTTTAAATTATTTTTAATCTCTAATTTACTATTAAAATTAATAAAATAAATATAAACGCAAAAAATCATATTTTCATACAGTATCAGCAAAAAAATGTGCTTATCCTGGGTTCGCCAAATAAGGGTCGGTTTTTCAAAACACGAAACCGACCCTTATTCGGCAATACCCCTGTACTTCTTTCTAATTTCGAGCACTAATTAACGATAAATGTTATGTTTTTCACGGACATCTAGAAACGTTAAAACAAGTCGCCGGTTTTAATTTAATTAAAAAATTTTTTCCAGCGGTTTCTGATTGGAAATGGGGTCCGTGGTCTTCGTGTACCCCGGCGTGTGGTAGGGGAAGCACCAAAACAAGAACGACTGTTGGATGCACTGGACCAATTGGCATTGGATACTGTATGGGTGATCCGCCGGTTGACACCGAAAGTTGCGAAAAAGATGTCGGCCCGTGTTGTAAAAGTTTCGAAGAGGGCGAATATAAAAACTTTGATACATTTGAATGCGACGACATTGATGAGTGTTCGGGTGAGCATGGATCAACACATAATTGTCATACCGATGCTACGTGCATGAATTTATTTAAAAATCGCTTCAAATGCAAGTGTAACGACGGTTATGAAGGACAGGCTCCAGCTTATTTGTCCATGTCGACACGGTACGGAAGGCAGTAAGCAATAATAATTTTAAAACATTTACGAAATTTAAATTTTTTGTTTGACAGAATGTTCAGATATTTTTTATAATCAAACACAAGTAAATTTAAATGAGGAATCGAACTGGCGGGCAAAAAAAAAATAAAAAAAACACTTAGGAATATTGTCAGCAAAATTAAACCGACCGGTATCTCGAAAACCAGTGGCCCAAAAAAAATTTTAGACTCATTTTTGTAATTCCCGAATGCAGCTCTATCCCCTCAGATTATTTGTTTTTGCCCGCCAGTTTGTAGCCGATTTGAAGGTTGACCCGACGTAAGGGTTCTGTTTTTTATTCACTTCAAAAGTGATGGAAATTATGGTAAAAAAACGTGGAGTTGATTTACTTAAAACGGCGACGGTACGATGGTACCCTTAAAATAATAACCAACGTGACACCACCCACAAATGAACTTCAATTTATGAGAACCTTTGGAAACATTTCACGACATCAAATTTAATTTTTCATGAATAAGGTAATATTTATAGGCTATTTTTATACCTTTATCCGTGAGCAGAAAAATTAACCATAGTACGACCGTTTCTGAGCCCTTTTAAAGGTAATGGGGAAGTCTGCAGCGATATAGATGAATGCAAACAGGATCCATGTGACGTAGATGCAACATGTTCAAATTCAATTGGTTCATTCTCTTGCCAATGCAACGAGGGTTATCGTGGAGATGGGTTCACTTGCTCAGATATTGATGAGTGTGACGAATTGATAGATACATGTGATGAAAACGCGACATGTACAAACACACTTGGATCTTATAAGTGCGCGTGTAATTCGGGCTGGCGTGGATCTGGTGAACAGTGTGAAGATATTGACGAATGTTCCGAAAAGTCTCATGATTGTCATCTGGATGCGAAATGCGCAAATACTCCCGGATCCTGGCTTTGCACCTGTAAGGACAGGGTTTATACTTTAATAAGTTCGTTTCACTTTTTTCTATGGAAACTCTTAGACTGTGAAAAGGGGTGATTTACTTTTTATTACTTGTTGGGTATAACATTTTTTGGTCGAATAAATTTTTGGCCGAAAGCTTTGACACTTTCAAAAAAACGCTGGCGCGTGGTCAAAATATCCGGACAGATAAGAACGCAGTTATCCTTATTATAGCACTATTTTTGCCCTTTAACAGTCATGCGCATCGAGTTTTTTAAAACAGTCATGCGCATCTGGGGTAGCTCGCTACCCAATTTGCTCTAGCGCGCCAAACAATGAACGGATTTTTTTTCGATTATTATTTTATTTTGAAGCCCTGTTCTTCTTCTCTTACTTGGATAATTTTCAACCTTAACCCTTGTCCTCCACGGATTCAAACGTAAAAACAATTTTCTAAAAAAAACATTTTTTTCCCATATAAAAAGGTAATTTTTTTTTGTTTTTGATTTTATTAAATCCGTTGTCCGTTTTTTTTAATATCACAAGCCGTTCTCTTTTTATTTAGAAATAAAGTGAAAATTGGTACCCAATATGCGCATGACTGTTAAGGAACGTGTGCGTATTTCACTTGAGTAAAAGCGCCCGATAACTGCGCAGGATATGTAATAAAAAACCTAAAGTAGGCCGACTTTGACGGAAATGGGCAATGGTGCTCACGATGCCCAACGAATCTCGAAGGAAGTGCTTCTCCATGCTGGACGTTCAATAATCAGACAAATGAGTGCATTATGAACGAAGGATGCTCGACTTTGAACTGCAATGCGGACCACATCATGGTATCCTTTAATGAAGATTTATTTGGAATCGAAAACGAAAATGCAATTTGGATTTCGGACGCTGAACCATCCTGGGATTCCGGCATATCACGATGGAAGGCACGCGCAACTTTAGGCGAAAGCGGCATGACATATTCAATTTCCGACGATGAAATTATATTCAAGCTGTGGATCGCACTTGAAGGCATGGTTACATTAATTATTAAAAATTAAAATAGGCTATGATTTTTAATACCTTATTATATGTTGTTTTAATACACCAGGTGCGTTTTTTATGTTACAAAACCAAATCAAAAAAAAGTGTAACATAACGGAAAATATTGCGAAAATGTTCCGCAATACATGTTCGAGTTTTTTGTTTGTACAAATTGTAACATTACGGAAAATTGTAACATAACGGCGTAGTGCGTGGGCGAACGGGAAAAATTGTAAGATAACGGGATGAACGAGACAATTGTAACATAACGGGACAAACGGGAAAAATTGTAACATAACGGGTTGTAACATAACGGCGTAGTGCGTGGGCGATAATACTAGAAAAAATTTTGCAAAAAAATTGAAACATAAAGGGCCGAACGGGAAAAATTGTAAGATAACGGGATGAACGAGAAAAATTGTAACATAACGGAGCACCTATTTATTGATAAATACCTAAAACAAATTGCACATTCTAAATTATTCACCATGTGCTAAGGAAAAACTCGAAAGCGCTCAGATGTAGCGACCGGTAATCAAATAGATCTTGGTAAAATGGCGGTGTACACGACTCCATTTGGCGTTGGAGTATCTTATCAATGTATTTATCCACTTAGGGTGAGAGTTCAATCCGAAGGTTTCAAGGTAGATCATATCACTAGCTTTGGTTCAAATGTCGGCTATGGAAATTTAGCAGCTGGTTTTGATTTTATAATGTCTGGAGAAAACGCCGAAGATGCTTTTGTGATGGGTTCGAACATGGACGTGGCTGCTCATTGGTCGGTGACCACTCTTCCCAATCTTGACTTTTATTTTGAGGACTGCTCCGTTGTACATGGGCATGTTACGGTCATGATAATCAAACAAAGTTGCTATGCAGGCATGACAGGCAGAGGACTCAAAATGGCAAAACGTATAACAGTCCCCTCTAGTGCCGCTTTTTTACGGGAATTTTTTTTTTTTCAAATCCTAAAATCCGAAAAGAAAGCTCTGATAAAAGTGAAATGTCTTACAGATTGATGTTATTTGAAAAAAAGGCCGGTAAAATTTTGAAATCCGTGAAAAGAAAAAGGATTTCTTTAGGGTGTTAGAAGATAAAAAATTGCCCTACTTTGACCCAAATTGATTTTTTTTTCGCTGCAAAAATTTTCAATTCTCTATAACAGACACGACTCCTGTGGAGACTAATAAAGGAAGATATCGAAATCAGTACAGTTTCATAACATTGTATTTAATTTATACCCTAAAACACAAATTATGAAATCTAAGAGACCAGATTTCGATATCTGTCAAAAAGCGAAAACAAAAAGTTTCCGATTCCAGATATTCAAAGCCCTGGATACAGATGTAATTCAACAGATAATATCTTGCGATCTCACTGTTTGCGATTCTGATAAATGCAATTCGGCCACAAATAATTCCCAATGTCCGAATGACGAAACCGACAAAGTTTTCAAATATTATGCCCCTACATAACGCGTACAAAAGCGAAGCTTTTTGTCCACTACCGTGTGAACACGGATTCTATTTTACTATTATGAATTAATAAATCCAATACTATTCAATTTTTTTCTCATAATTTTTTGGTTGAGTTGTTATTTTCCTAATCTAGACCTACAGATTAATAGCCTTATCTGTAAGTTCGATTTTTGGAACAAACAAAAACATAAAAAAAAAATAGTCAAAATTAATTTACAATTGCAAGATTACGCCAAAAAAATTCAAGTTCACAATTTGGGCTCTTAAATAAAGTTTATGTCTTCAAATTGCATTTTATGGAGGGAAATATATTAGCAAAGAGTATGGAGGGAAATATGCAATTGCAAATTACGACTGCAAAATGCAATTGCAAATTAGGCCATTAATTTGCAAAACTAACTCAATTACATGAGTCATGGCCCATGAGTATATTTTGAAGAACGCAATGTCAAATTGGGATATTTTGTAGTTCGCCTAAGGTTAAGGTAACAAGCTGCCAGTTGCTTGTTAATAAACCAATTTTATGTTTTTAAATTAATATAAATTTTTTTAATTAATATTGATTGGCGTCTTTTTGGCTTTTAATTACATTTTTTCTAATTATCAGTCTAGACAATATAAAATTACATTATATTTAATTAACATTTTATTTCCTTTTATAATCAAGTCATAACTTTCAAATCAAAAATTATTCAACGTTTGATTATGTAAAATAACATAACATTATTACAATATTAATTGATATTATGTTCGGTCTATGTAATTTTTTTTTTCGGGAATTGACTATAAATACAAAAAAAAATGACTTCAGAATATCCAAAAATGCACTTTTCGTTTCTTTTAACCCTTATTGTTGTCAGTTATGCCGACTTGATCGGTTATAACCGACTAGGCAACAATGTTTATTCTCACAATCGGTACAAAATGAAGGGCCAAATTTCAAGTTCGCTATCAACACAACTTCAAATACTGAAGTTTTTGACAAACAATGAAATTGAAAATACGCGGGAAAACATTTCAATGCTTATCGCGCCAAGGCCAACGCGCGGCCGAAATCAACGCCTCGAAAATTATTCTCGGCAAATGGCAAAAGCAATCAAAAAAGCATATTAAATTTTATGTGATGAACTCGTGACTTCGAAAAAAATTAACTGTGATCACATGTGAATTGTTACATTATACCATGATAAGTTCCAAGAATCCTTAATGTAAAGTGTTACATTATGACCAGTTTGGACGAAACTTTATCTAAATTGTTACATTATGACCAGTTTGGAAAAAACCGTATTGTAAACCTACCTTTATGTAGATTAAAGTTAATAACTGTTTTATCTTTTACAACTTCATAAATAACTAATTTTCGCGAAAATACAATCTATTAGCCCAAGTTCGTCGCCGATTATTTATTTTTTTCACACAAAATTTAGGTATTAAAAAGCAGACAGTACAATTGTATACACGTTAGTAGTTTTTACGTAAGATAAAGCAAGTTATTTACAGACTAGGGACGGTTTTGAAATTAGTTTTGTATCAATCTTAAGTTTACAGCAATTACAGTTACAATTTTTTCGTCAGGAGTGTAAAAAGCACTTCTATCAATCTGATATGTCCATTTGAGGCCTCTTACACCGAGTTAAGAAAATTGACAAAAATCGGCAAAATTGACGAAAATCGACAAAATTGACAAAAATCGACAAAATTGACGAAAATCGACAAAATTGACAAAAATCGACATATTTTCGAAACCCTGATCTTGCATATGGACATCTGATTCTTCGTGAGCTACCTGATCGAAACTGATATTTATTTCTTCCATTAACTCAGATAGATTAAGCACAAGCGCGTGAGAATACATACAGAGGGTAGACCAATTCCGGAACACCCCCATTCTGGAATGCCTATTGCATGCTACGCGGTGACGCATTGGTCACGTTTTGCGTGGTTCAAAGACAACGGGCCAAAATATAACTGGTCAATAGAAGCATGGAATTCACTTCCTAACCCGCACGCCTACGGCGTATTCCAATACCCGTATCCGAAAAAAATGTAATTCCGAGACGTTTTTTATCAAAATCAAATTTGAAGCCCCATTTCGGGACGGTTTCTGGTTGAAATTTTTTTGGGTCACAAACTTGGTCGCAACCTCGACGTTGGCACTTAACTCTCAAGCGACAAAGAAGTTTTTTGGACGTTGCTTTGTTGTACGCTAACCATGACCTGACCGACCAATAACAAATCCATTGTAAGGACCGTTTACCCAGTGTATAAATGAGTAATCTCTTTTGCGAAAAGAAACGTTTTATATTTTCAGCATTTTGTTAAATGCAAATACTATACTATATTTCTGTGAAAATTAAACGTTTGTAAAATTTTACCTACTTTTGATCATCATATTTATGATTTTTGCGATTTTGAAACGTGTCTTCGTTCGAGTTTATAAGCCATTTTTCCGTTGATAATCCTCCAAAATTTATACTCGCCGTCATAAACCGACTCTCCGAGAACATTTTTTGTGTAAAATTGTGAGTTCGACAAACGAATTGAAGACTCGCACTCTGGACTGAAGGTTATTTTAAAAGTAAAAATTTATGAAGATTCTCAATGAGTCGAAGAAGTCAACTTGTCGATTGTGACGAAAATTTAAAGATATAAAAATGAACGTTTAGTAAACCCTTTGATTGAACGGGTTAATTTGGGTTTCGTACACTTTTCGTCAAAACAGCATCGTCAAAAATTTTATATTTTCTATAAAATGTTCTTACGCTGCTCTCACATAAAGAAATATTGAATTGTATTTTTTTCAAATTATTGTCCTTCCTACCAGAGGTCGGCAGAATTTGTACCCTTGTCCGCGGACAAGGATCAACACGGGTAACTTTCAATGGTAGGGTACACTCTTTTTTCCACTCGGTAACCCGCAATTTTACCCATTATCCGCGGGTAATTACCCTTGCTCGGGTAAATGACCCGTAATTTTTGATACCTCATTCGCTGTGACCATTAATAATGGTTATTTTGAACAACCTTTCCGCGTGGACGACCCTTTGCCTACTCATGGGCAACGCACTCGTTGAATTATTTTCAGAATTATCGACAACATTCGACTGAATCCATGCCAGCACTTTGAAAACGTCGGAATAAACTATCGTTGGGTATCGTCGAGTAAAAAGTTAAGGTTAGGCATAATATATATGATAAGTGTAGGGGTAAGTTCCTATAAAAATAATACTCGTATGATTCTGGAAATTCACTTGAGAACCAATAGATTATATTATTCTCTAAAATTAAAACTCATTCGCAGATAACCGGTTCCAAATATGAGGGTTAGAAAGATTTTACGGTGTACCGTGTACGCTCTAATTTCGTAAATACGAATAGTAAAGAGAAATCATAAACTCTGAAGTTTTCCGTGTAACCGACCAAAATTCAAGAAACCGGTAAAATATGGTTTACCGAGACCTGTACGCATAGGCTGTTTATTTTTCGAAATCAGCCACGCGAAAATATCATTTGAAGAAAGGGGTCCATTTTACTGATAAAAAATATCGAAAAGAACATAAAACTTTCAAAAAGTCTAACCTTATTATTTTTCAGCTAATTGGAACCTGTGTTCACTTAATCTAGTGTGAGAATACCCTTCTCCCGGTGCTCCACGTTTTGCACATCCCACACCCCAAGATATAATACCATGAATGACAGCCTAATAAGTTGATTAGGATGCTTTATAGGATGCGATGACCCTATTGGATTACCGGATGGGCCCGCGAAGCGGGGCTACATAGGATACGATGACGCTATTGGTTGACTGAATGGGCCCGCGAAGCGGGGCTTCATAGGATGCGATGACCCTATTGGATTACCGATTGGGCCCGCGAAGCGGGGCTACATGGGGTACGATGACGCTATTGGATTATATGATTTCGTTGTGATATGCAGTTGTTTCATTACATTGCAAGAATTTGAAATGTTAAATACACTACCTACCTGCTTAAAGTAACAGGCAATTTTGCCGCCTACCCACTACCTATTTTAAGTAACAGTTCCACTTTTTTTCCACTAATAGAGTAACAGTTTTCTGTCCCATTTTTGGGCTTCCTTTAAGAAGGTAGGTGGTGTACGCATTAATATAAAATTAACATACGTAATGGGCTATAACTTATAGCCTATAAGACCAAATTAGAAATTTTCAAAAGTCATTTCATTTTCAAATCAACTCCTTGCCGGCAATATCGCAAATAAGAGGACCGCCAGAATCTCCACTACATGCGTCGTTACCGCCGTCAAGTTGTCCGTCATGATTTCGATCGGGTAGCCCGCCGCATAGTTCATTTGAGTTCATTTTGGAGTAAAGATAACGAATATCCGGATCAGGTGATAAATGAGACTAATTTTTTGTTCACCTACTAATAACGTCAGTTTTTCATTAACACGATATTTTAAATCGTATATAATATTGTCACTGAATTGGCCGATAAGAGACTAACAGTCTTCATAAACAATCAGAAAAATATATTTCGTTAACAATTCCGAATATAGTTTGGATTCATACAAAAAAACTTGATTATTGTCCCTGCTCCAAAAGCGTTAAGAAATGACGTCATGTTCCAAAAACATTTCGTAAAAAGTTAACACAAGATTTTTTCAACAACGTGCTCAAAATTTTACGTCGTTCGATTGTATATTTAAAGGGTAAAAAAGGCCCAAAAGGGTCACGAAATGACCCAACAGAGTCACGATTTTTGAGCAACAAATCGTAACGCTTTGAGAGCAGGGACTTCATATAAATCAAAATTCGCGGTGAATAAATATTACTTATTATATTTTATATCCATAAGTTCGAACAGTGGCAACAAGTATAAACATCAAGTTCCAAATTTTTGCTCAAATTTTAGTCATTGGGCTGAGTTTCCCGTCCGTGCCGTTATCGGGCCGTTTTTTGTGAAAACACTTTCAGAAGCATATTTATATGCTGTCGAGTTATTGGGTGGAGATATGTGGTGCTTTTGTAGTATAAGTAGCCCACGTTTTTTAAATTATACAATTTAATTCGTGCACGTGACAGAGCATGGGCCCGATAGTGAAAGCAAATCGATGAAGGGTGACTTTTCCTGACAATATTGCTTTGACATAATGTTAATACCAGCTTGACGTAAATATTTTCCGGGGCCGTTTGAGTTTTTTCCGCCCCATCCGGCGATCCAACATGCTGCTCCTATTGGTGGGGGCATCCGCGGTAGACACGCTATTTGAACGCATTTTCTTTTTTTACATGCTAGAGGTTGCACATCCAATAACGAGATATAAATGCTATCTTTATTTAGAAACAAAATACAACAAAGAAAAACCGTTTGGTTGGCTCCAACTTTGTATTGTATAAATATTACAAATAATTACGGGGTGTCCAACCTGGACTGTTACATTTTTGCTGTTGTTTAGGTTTTCATAAAGTAGCAAAAATGTATCAGTCTAGGTTGGACACCCTGTATATTAATAATATTTATATTTAATAATTATTAATTAGTATTTAATAATATTTTTTTAATTTACTCTACTATATGTTATTATCCAACTGCGGTATAACGTAGGGTTAGAAAACTTCTAACACAATTTAAGTAATTTACTAATAAAAAATAACTTGATTTACATCGCCAACAAAAATATTTTCAGTAGTTTTCAGCAAACAAATGTCTACATCCGCCGCTTACATATCGTTCAAATATTGAACTTCAAAACACCATATACCATGGGTTATTTCTGTATCTTGCTAATGTTCTCACGCAAGAACCGTAGGTTTTTGCAGCCAATCAGTGGCCGCGATTTAAATTAGCGGCCAATAAGCGATGTTTACTGATGTTATTTTTGAACGACTTCATTTGTGTATCAACATATTCTTCCTTGCTATTTCTAAGCTAAACTCTTGTCTTGTTTTTCTTGCGGCTGCGCCAAACACAGCAGTAATTCGACTATTTTCCCGTACTGATTCGCAGCAGTGTTTAGCTAGAGGAAATATAAATACATTCGATCAATGGTTCAACAAAAGAATTAAATCGGATTATACAATAACATATTTATCTACAGAATTACCGGTTAGAATTAAAGTCGTGGAAATAATATTTCCGGAGCATGTGCCTTTCA
>SCLG01000272.1:189675-209904 GCA_004367875.1 Oikopleura albicans
AAAAAACGCACATCTAGAGGGACATGCACATCTAAAGGGACCTGACTGTATAACAAATAAAAATAGCATTTTGGCCAAAAACTGTTTGGTGTCAGTCGGACACTCCAGCCTGGAGTCTCCAGGTCACAATTTACAGGTCACAATTAAAACATTTGAAGAAAAATGATTTTACTATTTCCATATACATGTAATGACCTTCGTATGAATTAGTTCCAATAATGTAGTCAACATGTGTTGGTACTTGTCCACTAAGTAATTTTTCTTCGGCATTTGTTTTAAAGAAAACCCCATCATGTGCAACAGGCTGCCAGTATGGCCAATTTACCGTGTTCGAAAATCCGTTTGAATCTTCTAGAATGATATCGAGGGCGGCTAGTTTTCGAAGATTTTCAACGATTTCGTCCGGGTCGTTATTTCCTCTACATATTAAAGGGATGTAAACTAAAATACGTAAACTACAAATTAGAATGCACATCCTGTTTTTGACGTTATAACGGTTGTATTTTGGGCCGTTTGTGATTGCGATTAGACTTCTCAAAATCACAAAATAACGAATTATTGCGAGGAATTTTTGGCTTAATCAGATACACCACCTAACCATAATGGTCAAATTTTGACTTAACACATTTTTTCCGAAAAAGGTGTTAATTCAAATGCAAATTGTTAAGTCAAACGCCAACTGTTAAGCCACATGGGTAGTGCGTAGGTTAAAACCCTGGAAAACTTGAAACTATATAAAAATGATATAAAACAATATAATGAACGAAAAAATCCAAAAAATTGTTATACACCGCCTGAGGGTTTGTCAGGCCACTTTTTCCTTTCAAAACCGGCCTGATAAACCCTCAGGCCGCGTCATAAACCCCAAGGGCGTAGGCGGAAATGCTGGAAAAAAACAAAAAGGGACAAAAAAAGTGTTAATTCAACTGCAAACTGTTAAGTCAAATGCAAACTGTCAAGTCAAATGTAAACTGTTAAGCCAAATGGTGTTAAGTCAAATGGTTAGGCGGTGTATTTTAGACTTTTTATATTGAGAAGCGCCAACACGTTAAAATGGGCCAATTGAGTGGGGTATGAGTTGCACCCTATAACGTATAAGGTTGTTTCGTAATTCTCAGAAATCGAAAATAGGATTCAAGTCATTTGTGATTTTACGCCATAATCACACGTTTTTTATATCCCTGCTCTACATTCACTCAGATTGTCGCATAAAATTTCGATCGCATTGTTACTATAATCGGATTCTTGATTTGATTGGTGAAACATGGCAACACCCGATTGAGAAATTGCGCCCGATATTAGGTTGGCTGTGTCACTCAATAACTTTTCAAAATGTTGAAAATCTTACAAATACACATATTATAAGATACTTATACAATTGTTTTATCCTGATTTTAACTCTCAAGGGTCACAGCTGTTTTCCTAACCCGTAGAGGTCACATTGTGACACTCGTCACAAAACTCCGTTATAACTGTTTTTAAAGTAAAAAATTCTTCGCAAATAATAATTTATGGGGTATTCAAACATGCTGAATCCAACTAGACCACTACAAAATTAGCCAGATGTCTCCAAAGTCATCTCAGGAAGATTTTTGAAAAAATTTTGAGAAAAAAAAAATTTACGATTTTTATTCCAAAATTTTCTCCATAAAATTTGGTTTGACCCGTTTATCAGCGATTTTTGATTTGAGCCCTTTTTCATGAGATATGAGGCGAATAGGCCGCTTTTTGACGATCGTCACAATGTGACCCCTGGGAGTTAACGTCTAAAGATGGCGTTAACATTTACCATTAAAATTGCCTTGATATACAGAGTCGTTTTCAAAACCTCGGTCCGAAAAATGTGCACAGGTGGAAAAATGTGCACAAGTCGTTTGACCAAACTTGGGTCTGAAAACGTGCATAACTAGACAGTCTCGTAAATTTTCCTGAGAAGTGCACAGTTAGGCAGTCGTGCACAACTGGAGGGTGTACAATTGGAACGTCGAGACTGTACGCATAGGAGTGGGATAAACGTTTCCCGTAGAAATTGAACGATTCATTTTCTGGATATCAAAAACGCCATTTTTTTAAACACCTAGCTAAATACTATAAGTTATAGTATTTAGCTAGGTGTAGCTAGTTATAGTCTATAACTAAAATACAGTATTACTGTAAAAACAAACATTGTGTTAACAAACACTGTTTAAAATACATTTGCAACATTTCCTGCATACCAACTGACCAGGCACCGGCCGATTCCCCGATAATCGTTATCAAATCTGGATCTCCACCAATAGCACGTGCATTATTTTTGATAAATTTGATGGCTATTTGCTGGTCCATAAGGCCGAAATTGCCTGTCGTTTTACCGACACCTCCATCTTTCCAAGAATTAAGGAACCCCATAATCCCTAATCTATACAGGGGTCGCCACATAAGGGCCTCTCTTATAAGCGTTGGGTAAATATGGGTCGGTCGTGCCAAATAAGAGTCGTTTTTTTTAGATAAATATTATTGCTCCAAATAAAGGTCGTTGATTCTAACATTGATTTCTATTTCTCTTGTTTTGACCTACTGATCGTTAATTTATCCCATTTGTAATTTAACTCAATTGAAAGTTTAAAATTGGAAATCAAATATAAATAAAAAAAGTATAATTACAAATAGTAAAAACGATACAGTCCGAAAATCTTGGTTTCTACAAATAACGGCCCCGTTGATATTTTAGGGATAATTTTTCAAAAAACAAAAGCGACCCTAATTAGGCGACCCCCTATATTGTATCCCGACCACAATAATCCCTTCTTGCGCGAGACGACCAGAATGATAGATAGCAGAACTACCATAAGTATATCCGCCACCATGAATCCAGATCATTATAGGATATTTTGTTGGGTAGAGAGATGCTTGAACTAACCATTAGGTTTGAACATTTGTTATAAATTAATTTACACTCGGTGGCTTCAACGATTACTACAGCCGTTCTTCCAATATAGATTTTTGATTCGCGAAAATATCGAGTGAGAAAATAAGCGCGCAGTTACACATACTTCTTTTTCGCAGATAAAAATGGAAAAAAAGAAGACAGTTTTTAAGGCTTCATCGTTAAAAAGTGTTTATTTTTGAACGTTTTGGAGACATTTTTGGAATAAAGTTCCTACTGGGATTAAGTACTCTACAGTTGGTGACGTAAGGAGTTGACACATAACAAGTTGACAAAGTGAAACGAGTTGACAGTTTGTGGGCGTTTTTTGGGCAAAAATAGACAAAAGTGACGTAACAAGTTGACAAAGTGAAACAAGTTGACAGTTTTTGACGAAAAAATCGGAAACGAAAGTGTCAACTCGTTACGTCACCAATTGTATTTCAATCAGAGGTTTTTGTTAACCGCTGAATTAGCATAGTGTATTCTACATTCATTATGGTTAGCGCTTCATTTTATAACGCGTTAACACGCAGTATTTTTTATATAAAATGTGAAACCGTTATCTGGTCGGTAAATGTCTAGTGTTAAACAATCTTCACTCATGATTCCTATATCGACCCAAGTGTCGTAGTCAACTCCTTTCCATTGATAACAAATTGAACTGGCATTAATTGCCTCAAATGAGTGAGACCAAGGATCAATCGGCTCGGGAGCCTTCCAGCGTCTGTCATTTAGCGGAGGTTTAGCATAAGGAATTCCTTTATAAGATTCGAAGCCAAGGTACTTATATTGTCGGCCAACCACGGTCCCTTCATTTAGTCTTATTTCGCTCTTGGTAATGGGACCTGAAATATAAAATAAGACAAATTGTAATAAAAAATAATATTAGGTTGGAAGAGCCGCCAGGCGCTTCCAACTTAATTGTCCGCGTAACAAAAAAAGGAAGAAATTGTTATTTTTCGGCGTTGTTATGGTAACGCGGCCAATCAAAATTGGCAGCGCGCGACAATTAAGTTGTTACGCGGACAATACTTATTATCAACTCTTGCGCCCCCGTTTTCAATCTCCTATTACGCAGTCGATACTGCCATCTGTGATAATAAACCACTGCACCTGTAGGAGTTTAAATATAGCCCCTGAGGGGTTATCGGGCCCGTATCGGCGGAAGTCCATCGTCATGAAAATTCGACTTCACAACTGCGCAGGGTGCCCTATATAATGTAGGCTTTATCACATACATGTATGTTATACAGTCCTTACTTCCAATATGGACGTTTTTGATTCTCGAAAATAGCGTCCGTATTGGAGTGAATTACACCCCCTGCGCAGTTATCTTTCTGGCAGTTATCTTTCCGCTCAGCCCCGTCGGTGCAGTTATCTTTTCGCTTTTTCGCGAAAAATTTTCCAGTTAATCCGCCTACACACTGCGCAGTTATCTTTCCCCCCGCAATATTTTTCGAGTAATTTACTAAAAAAAGTAAAAATTGAAGGAAAATTGTAAGATAACGGCGCAGTGCGTAGGCGATTTTGCTGGAAAACGCCAAAAATTTTTTAATTGTAAGATAACGGACTGTTCGGGAAATTTTTGAGAATACATTGTCAAACGGTATGACTCATACCGTTACAAATAATAAGAAAATAAGGAAAAAATGTATTTAAAAAGTGTAGCAAACTTAACAACAAGTTTCCTCACTAAAAATACAATTGTGAGATAAAATCTTAGTGAGTAGGTATGATACTATGGTTTGACCTTTTTACTACAGGTTCCCGATCAGCGGGTAAAATGGCCGGATAAACCCCCATAGTCTATGGGCCATAGAGACACTATAAGTGGCCGTCTCTTGTTTTTCCCGTTATTTTTCAGCAAAAAAATATTCCCTGATTATTGCGAACGCATTACGTCGCATTTCTTTGTTTAGAAGCTCATTCGCGCATTTCTGCGCTAAAAAATTTGAAAGAATCTAGAACGGCCCCGTAGGTGCAGTTATCTTTCCGCACTTACAAATTTCAGACAAACCGCCTACACATTGTGCACTTATCTTCCCGACGGTGCAGTTATCTTTCCGCTTTTTGAAAAATTTGGTGGAAAGATAACTGCGCAGGGGGTGTATCAGAAAGTGTCCATTTTCGACTGTTTTAGGGAAATTTTCCCACAAAAGCGTCCGTAATGGAAGCAATCGTCCGTATTGAGAGTAAGGACTGTATGAAATTGTCTGTAAAAATATTACATACACAGGTGAGCCAAAGTTCAAATTGCACTGTTGAATACATACCTTCATCATCCAATGGGATTTTGAACCCACAAACTATATTTATAAAAATAATATTTGTATACATTTCACAAAAATATATACCCAAGCTTGAACTAGCGGAAATAGAAACTCAGTTATAGATCATGGGCTGGGAATGGACAGCCTAAGCAAATATAGATCTGCTCAAAGCTTATTTTTTCTGCATATTTTTACAGATTCGCAAAAGGCATTTGATAAGGTAATCGGAAATAGCGAATCGTTTTGGTCCAAAAAGTGTTAATAAAACGCAACATTGTTAAGATAACTGATTAGTAGGCTGTCCGAGTTTAAGGGAGACTTTTTTAACGCGAATTTTATTTAACGCGGAATTTTCCTAACACGTTTTTCTTTAAGAACTAATTATTATTAGTTACTAATAGTATCTGTGTTTAAAAATTCCGTGTTAAAAAATCTCGTAAGAGGTTTTTTATGTTACAAAAATAAATTCCGTGTTAAAAAATAAATTTAGTAAAAAGTTTTCCGTGTTAAAAATAAATCTGGTAAGAGGTTTCCCGTGTTAAAAATAAATTATATTATATATTATTCTATATAATTTATATAGAATTTTTTTAACGGAATTTTTAGCTCCGTNGTATAATGACAAAAAATCTCAGATTAGTAATCCCTAGTTGAACCGTCTACGTTAATTTTCTGTGGAATCGTCAATAGTGACCAATCAGAGCGCGCTAAACACGAGAGTTTTATTTTGGTTGTTATTTTTTGCAAATTGATGACCAGGTTAGAAGCGTCAAGAAGTTTCGAGAAGATTCGTTGCACAATGAAAGCCATTTTTGGCGTCTAAATAAAAGTATTTTTCAGAAATTCGAGAGAGACAAAATATCAGAGAAAAAAAAATAAAATTCGTATCGCCTCAACATTTATTAGGGGAAAATATTCCTGTCTTACGTGATTAGCGTGTCCACGAGTTCAATCAAAAACACTAATTAATACTGGTATAGAGTTTTTTTATCATGTCGTAAAACAAAAACAAAAAAAATTTGTACGTAAAGCACGTGTAAGATCAAAGCGAACTGAACCCACGTAAATAAAAATAAAAATTATTCATTTATTTTTGTATTTACGTAGGTTCGGTTCACTTTGATCTTACACGTGCTTTACTACGTAGGCTATATGTAGGGCAAATTCCTAATTTTGTTCCCATAAATAAACTTCTTAGTTAGGTTATAATAAAACAATTACAGTCTTTACTCCTTTTTCGGACGCTTATTCGGCCAAAATGGGGCCATTGAATGTAGGCTGCCCCAAGCTTTTGAGTATGGGAATACCAGAAACAATATGGAAAATCCAGACTATACATTTTGTAGCTTTTTCGAAACTATTTTCAAAAGAAAAAAAAATTCGAAAAATCGATTTTTATCCAAAATTTCACAAAATCGTCAAAATCGCCCCCTGGTGGTTAAAAGTCGGGGGTCCTCTAATGAGATTTTTTCTTCAGTGAATCAAGCTCTATCATCTGGTACTATTTTTTTTTTGATTTGGAGACCCTTGGGGCAGCCTAATTGAATGGGTTAGTCAGGGTAGACTAGAAAGGCCGCCCTTCTAATAGAAAAATGATCCTTTTTGTGACGATGCTCCGTTTTCGGACGCTATTTTCGAGAACCGAAACCATCCGAAAAAGGAGTAAGGACTGTACTGTATATTTCGTACAGTTTTTTTTCTCAAAAATATTGAATACACCCCCTGCGCTGTTATTTTGCAACTATCGCATGAAAAAAATCCGCAAGATNACGGAGCGAACGGGGACATCTGCAAGATAACAGCGCAGGGCTTAACACATAAAGGGATTCCTGGAAAATTGGCCGAAAAAAATCTGCAAGATAACGGAGCCAACGGGAAAATCTGCAAGATAACGGGTGACAAGATAACAGCGCAGGGGGTGTAATAGAATACTCACGTACTGAAAAAGTTCACTGGTTAATTATTTTGTGTTTCTATATAGATTTTTAGAAAAAAGGCGTCAGGATTCAATTGATCGATTGTCGGTTTTTTGTCAGTTGTAATTTAATTGCATACCATCTGACAAAAATATAGACAGTCGCGAGCGTGTTTTATTATTAAAATTCTGAATTTGCTAGTATATGAAGCGGTGACGAAACAATAGAGAATTTTTGTACGGATTTTGACAGTTAACTGCCTAGAATGGTGAAGGATACTACGTTGTATGACACTTTGGGTGTAAGTCCAGATGCCGACCCCGGTTCTATCAAGAAAGCATACCGAAAGTTAGCGTTAAAATTTCATCCAGATAAGAATCCTGGAGCTGAAGCTGAACAAAAGTTCAAAGGTATAAATCTGAGACACGGTTTTAATTGCAAACTGCATAATTTCTACAGATGGGGGTTGGTTATAAGCCCTGAGAGTTGATTAGAAATCATGTTTATTTCGCCTTTTTTCCTATTAATTTTTGTTGAAGTTTTTGGTGATCTAAAAAAAGGTCGGCACTCGGAAACCCGGGCAGACCCGAGTAAATCCGTGTATTTAGTCCATAAAAGTTTGTCGATTAGCTTCTCTGTAGGATAAGACGTTACTCAGTTTGTATTTTATATCAATTAAAACCGTGCAAAACCTGAAGTGCTGATTTGAGATATTTGTATATAACTATATTTCAGTATTGTATTATATTATATTATATATTTGTATTTATTTCATTGTTTATTTGAGACTTCCATTTTAAATAATTTCATTTAATTCTGATATTTCGGCATAACGCCATTTTCAAATAATTTGTGACTAATAATAAATGCAAAATAATTTACAGTGTAAATAGAAATTCTAGAATATTTATATCATAGAGTGCGATAATAACATTTTGTTTGAAATTGGCGAAATGAGAGCCCGTATTCAAACAAAATGTTATAAACGGTCTATATTAACAGCCGAGTTTTGTCAAAATGAACCAGTTAGATTCTCATTGAATTTCTCAAAACTTGCTTGCTTGTTATTATCTTATGGATGGCCCATATCATATGATATGGCCCATATCCTACTGGCTAAAAATCAAGTCTAATAAAAGGCTCATGATTGCTAGATTTTTGGGTAAATTTCGATACCTGCGGACTTGGTAATGTCTTTTGAATCCGAATTAATTTCAAATTTTTTGAGAAATTCAAAGAGAATCTAACTGGTTCATTTTCACAAAACTTGGTTGTTAAATAAATATTCTAGAACTTCTATTAACTCTGTAAATTTTTTTGTATTTATTAGTTAGTCGCACATTCTTTGAAAAAGGCGTAATGCCGAAGTATCACAAATAAATAAATTTATGTTATTATATTTGTAAATACAAATGATTATACACCCCAACCACTTATGTTAACAATGAATATGCTGACAATTGTTTACATGTTAACTAATTAAAATTACCCAAGAGGTATCTTGGAAAATGTTACGATTACACTATTTAAATGACCTATAAATCAAAAGTAGTGTGCGTTGCAGTTTTTAGGGTTTGGCCTTGTGGCAAAAATTTAAATTAATTAATTTTGGCCAGTAAAAATGTCTCGGGAATCCACGATCAAATGAGCGACTCTTATTTAGAGCAATATTATTTTACCGAAAAATCGACTATTATTAGTTGATCCCTTATATTTCACTTTTAATAAACTATGTTTAAGATTATATTATAATATTATTTTATGAAACCAAAGCATCTACCCCGTATTCCATGGGTAATATTACATTTGTTTTATTTTAGAAATTTCCGCTGCATATGAAGTACTTTCCGATGATAAGAAAAAGACCACATATGACCGATTTGGCATGGATGGGTTAAAAGAAGGCGGCGGAGGTGGCGGGGGCTTCGGCGATGCGCATGATATATTCTCTGCTTTCTTTGGCGGCGGTGGCAGCCCATTTGGTGGCGGTGGCCGACAGCGTGAGCGACGCGGGTAAGTTTTCAGGAGTTAAATTTGGATGGTGCAACTAATATAGTCCCGGTTTTCAAATTGTGCACCCTCAAATTGTGCACGACTGCCAAATTGTGCACTTTTTCAGGAAAACTTACGTGACGGCCAAATTGTGCACGTTTTTTCAGACCGATGTTTTTGCAAACGACCTTCAAATTGTCCACATTTTCCAGACCAATGTTTTACAAAACGACTTTAAAAGTGTGCATTTGTTTCATTTGTTAGGCAAGCTAATAGACAAAACTAATATCTTATTTTAACTTCCAAACGACCACCTAGATTGATTTTGTATACATTTTTAACTCGAAAACACCCTATGAAATTTTGTTTAATGTATTTATATGTTTTTGGGCCCATTGTCGAGTAAAAATAGCATTGTCACATAATTGTTTTCGAATTTTCACCAAAATTACGGCAAAACATCCCGTATTAGTTCAAAAATAGCGATAGTTTTTTCGGAAAAATATGGTTAAAAAATTTGCAAAGTTAAAATTACAAATTGTTTCAAGCGTTAAATTGTAAATAATCCAAATGAAAATACAGAATTGTAAATTGTGCATCGGCCGAAAATGCTAATTTGCTTCACCGTACGTTTAGCTTTATCAAGTTTAGACTTATATGAAAGGGTTTTCCGAGTTGAATCCGAATATAAAAAGTTTTCTGACGACGGAGTTAAACAAAAAACGTAAACAAGTTTGAGTTATTATGTGTACCATGGTCCATGGTGATTGACTGCCAAATTGTGCACGACTGCCAATTTGTGCACGTTTTTCGGAAACACAAATTGCACAATTTGAAGGTTGGGACTGTAGTCATAATCAAACATTGAAAAATCATTCCATCCGATTTCTCAAGAGGGTAAAAATATTTTTCATTTAAAATATTTATGCTTTAGCATATGCTATTTTACAATTCTAAAAATTAATCCGTCTGGCAAATTTTAGACTGATAATGGGGTGAAATTTCGAATGTAGATTATTTTAAAACTTATATTGTGCGCGGTTTGGACGACCACATAATTGGTGGCCCAGTCCTGTCTGAAACACCATTTGGTCGCCAAGTCATATTTTGAAAAACATTTGGTGACCAAATGGTGTTAAAGATAGGATCAGAGGTACCCGACCCGAGCTCTTACCCGAGTAAACCCGTAGCCAGAGGTCGGGTTGGAATCCAAGTGCCGACCTCTGCCCGTAACCGACTTGGGTTGGACACGAAATAGGGTCCATTTTTGCCGGGTCAAAAACCAAGGCCGGAATCCAACCTCAAATTTATCTCGGGGATTTCACCCGGCAAGAACCCCGTTATTATGTCTGCGGGTTCTGGGTAGGATAGGAAAAAATCGACCTCTGGCCATACCTCGGTTCAAATTTCGACCTGTTTGAACTGGGATGATTTTATTTGTTAAATATTATATTTATAACATGATTCATGATTTTTTTTATATCTAGGCGCGACGTTATGCATGAGTTACGTGTATCCTTGGATGACTTGTATAATGGCACTGTTAAGAAGTTAGCAATTAATCGTAAAAAGATTTGCCCCGATTGTGAGGGAAAAGGCGGCACTGGAGAGCCAAAGCATTGTTCTACGTGTCGTGGATCCGGCGTTACAGGTAAACAAATGTATTTTTCGACTATAACGATATGCCCTAACCGAATTAGCAAAATCCGGAGCTGGCTGGCTGGCTGGGAATTCATTTTTTGCAACTGGCCATGGCCCATGTGGCTTATCACTACTAGGAACCCTCTTGTATTTCTGTGATTTTGACTAATAGGACCAATATCTTAGTAAATAAGCAGAAAAATATAGGTAATAAATTCTTACAATTGTAAAAACGAGCCCTCGGAGAAAAGGAAACAAAAGCTAGGACAAACGTCCTGAGATTTGGTTGGGGACCCAACTTGGGGGTATTGCTAGATATTTTTGGTTGGGGGTTAAATCGTGGAGTCCCCCGTTAAATTGGCGGTTAAATCGAGGACTCCGTCTGGCTAATGTTTTTCTGTAGAAATTTTTTTCGTGCATCTTTTGTCCTTAAAACCTTATAATCGACCCTTTTAGTACAAATTCGACAAATTGGCCCCGGAATGGTCCAACAAATGCAAACCACATGTAATGACTGTCGCGGTGAGGGTAAAGTGATATCAGCCAAAGACCGCTGTCGACCCTGTAACGGCAAGAAACTCGTCCCCGAAAAGAAAATCCTCGAAGTGCATATTGACAAGGGCATGAAAGAGGGTCAAAAAATTCCGTTCCGAGGCGCCGCTGACGAAACACCCGGAATCGAAACTGGCGATGTTGTCATAATCCTCATTGAAAGAGAGCATGATGTTTTCACACGCAAAGGTTTGTTCTGCCGATTTAATTTTATATGTTAGGTCGTGAGAAAAAACTTTATTTAAATAGTTTGAATTCAAAAAAGATAGAAATTTCCGTTGCTACAAAAATACATTTTAAAAAACGTCCGTGTTAAAAAATGTCGTGTTAACTCTCAGGGGGAATGACTTTTTGATAACCCGTTGGGGGGGGCATTGTGTGCACACACTTGAAAATTCGCAATAATTCTGGTAGAACTGGTTAAGCCGACTTGTAGAGCACGTCAAACTACGTCGATATGACTATTAAGAAATTGATTTGAGTCACCAGGGCCCCCAAGAAATGCTTGAAATATCAAAAATACGCAAAAACAAAACCGCCAATTGGAATTATCTCGAAAAGTTGAGGGGGGGTCAGTAATACCAATTCTGCCCTACGGGGCCTCTTATGCCTTAAATCGACGAAAAACCAAGGCGTGTGCATATATGCACACACTTCCCCCTGCGAGTTAAGTAAGTTTCTCCCTTTTTTCACGGATGCTCCAGTACTTTTACTATTCCTCTGAAGACAAAACCATGAGGTAGTTTTGTATTTAATGACAACGCCAGTGGCGTTAAGCCACCCAAAGTAAGTGCGGACGGGGGTCCCAAATTATGAAACGTTGCTACCGNCACGTCAAACTACGTCGATATGACTATTAAGAAATTGATTTGCGTCACCAGGGCCCCCAAGAAATGCTTGAAATATCAAAAATACGCAAAAACAAGACCGCCAATTGGAATTTTCTCGAAAAGTTGAGGGGGTCAGTAATACCAATTCTGCCCTACGGGGCCTCCTTATGCCTTAAATCGACGAAAAAACAAGGCGTGTACATATATGCACACACTTCCCCCTACGAGTTTTAAGTAAGTTTCTCCCTTTTTTCACGGATGCTCCAGTACTTTTACTATTCCTCTGAAGACAAAACCATGAGGTAGTTTTGTATTTAATGACAACGCCAGTGGCGTTAAGCCACCCAAAGTAAGTGCGGACGGGGGTCCCAAATTATGAAACGTTGCTACCGGTTTTTATTTCCGGTTATAGTGTAAATTATCGGTTTCTCGGAGTACAGGTGAGCATTTTGGATAAAACTTGGCTAGTGTAGCAAATAAAGGTCGCTTATTTCATTTCTGGGGTCAGTTTTCCCGTTATTCACTAATAACCGACAATAAAAAAACGGTTGTTATGTTCAATGGTTTTAAGAACCCCGTGCGCACTGGGCTCAGCCTTTGGGTGTCGCTAAGAATGAAATTCATATGCATGTTTAATCTAGAAGTAGTAGTAATAAAGTATTGCAACATCCCTGAAAATAAGTGGTCAGAGTTGTTTTAGTGACGGTATTTTTGTACACGAAAAACGTTTGTGATTTTATGTTATAACATATTAGATATCTTACTTATTCAGGAAACGAACTGTTAATGAAAATGCACATTGGGTTGAATGAGGCGCTTACTGGGTTCTCGCGAGAAGTGACAATGATGGACAAACGAAAACTTTCCATAACTTCCATACCGGGCGAATATGTTCAGCATGAAGGGACCGTTTAATATTTCAACTATTAAAAATATACACCTGTAAAGTGGCTTTTTAGATCTGGTTATAAGGTCTGAAGTTACAATTTTTTTCGGATGGTTATAAGGTCGTTTTCAAATTAGTTGGGACCAAAACTGACCCTATGCCCCTTTTAACTTGAGTTAAAAAAAAATTACCGAGGGGTTTTCGAGAAACCGCTATTTTTGTACTTTGACCGTTTTTTCCGATATTTCCGGTTTGAGGTCCGACTTTTTTATGGCCGCGCTGAATTGCCCCAAGATTCTTCTATTGGTTACAAAAAAAAAAATTATGGCCATACCTGGTCCCACACTCCCGTGATGTTTGTTTCAATTTTGGTCCAAACTAATTTGAAAACCACCTAAGGTCAAGACAGGGTTTTGGGGTCTGACCATACCCTCACCATAGATCCCCTATCATAATAGCTATTGATAAACTATGTTTTACTATGTTTGACTTAAAACTAAATGAATTTAAGGGCAAAATATTACCTCACATTTTTCGTCGGACTCGCCAAATAAAGGGCGGTCTTCGAAGACAAAAAAGGTCAATATTTGGCGACCACTGTTTCGCATTTAATAAACGGTACAACAGGATTAAAAGTGGTGACAAATGAAGGCATGCCGATTTACCGTAATCCGTTTGAAAAGGGACATTTAATTGTTTCCTTCACTGTTGATTATCCCCCACCCGAGTTCTTCAGCAATCCCGACAATATTCGTCTCCTTGAAGCCTTATTGCCACCAAAAACAGATCAAGGTATGAAAATCGCCACCATCTGAGTCCGTATAATCTACGAATAATAGCGAACGCCTACACTTATTTAGAATAACCACTTGTTAATAAGGTTTTATCATATTATTAGTATGACCAGTTGGCACCGACTAAATTGGTATCATATCAATATTCGTCTGATCGAAAATGTAAACGTAATAAGCCAGTCTTCGACGTAAATTTTCGACAAATTCTGTCTTATGCATTTTGACGTTTCGACCTCTTATACTTTCGACCAAAATACACGATACCAATTTAATCGGTGCTAACCAGTTATCACCATCTAGTCAGTTATTTTTAGCAAAATTTCCGTTTCACTTTTTTTTTACCATGGGTCGATTTTTCCCTTTATGGAAATCAACAACAGATGTTTCTACGTTCCCCCATAGTTAAAAGCTTATTTTTCAGCTACTGTCACGTCAGATACAGAGGAAGTCATGTTGGAAGATTATGACGAGGCAACCCACAAACGTCGGGGAAGTGGACGTGGCGGTCACAGCGGAGGTCACGGTCATGGTCACAGCCGTAACGCCTACGACGAAGATGACGATGATGATCACGCTCATGGCCACGGTCCCGGCGGAGTCCAATGCCAAACGCAATAAAAAAATACGTTTTACTCCACGTTCCTAAACTATTATAACCGTTTTTTTTTTCAAAACTGTTTTGAACTCAATTTGCTCTTATACAAATGTAAAAACTACAATTTTTTACACAGTAAACAATTTCTTGGAGCACATCTCAGAATTCCTGTCATATATTGATTCAGACGCTTCTATCTAAATTATCAAAAAAAAATAAATTACCCCATAACGGCCGTTTTTTTCGACAACGGAAAACGGCCGTTATGGAATTAAGGACTGTATAACCATCCATTTGAGAGTTTGAAAGCTTAAAAACTGACTTTTAAGTAGAAAAAAAACAAATATTTTGAACTTTGGATTTTAGCGTCTGATTGTTTAACCAACCAATACACGATTCTGAAAGAAACAAAATAAATTTTACCTTGGAAAACATTTTTATTTATATTAAATACGTAAGTAGTTTATATAAAAAACGTAAGTAGTTTTTTTCCATCATCAAACAAGAATAATGCAAAATTCGAAATTAGCTCTCTAGCCACAATTTCAATGGCGTATTTTTGACCGGGCAGCACCTTATACCTTGTCATACCATAAATGTTTTTTTTAAAGTAACCATCTTTTTGCAAGTGTCCTGAGTAGCCCCCCTTTTTGGGAATCGATGCCTAAAAGACCAAAAGTTGTCACTAATAGTGAGGCAGCTGTTTTTTAAAGCCTTCTCGGATTTGTGTTACACTTGTAGCGAGCTACACTTGGCCGATTTCACTATCGTTTTATTTTTGACTTCGGTCGGAAATATCCGGTCAAAGTACAAAAATACCGGTATCTTGAATCAAAGTAAATGATCTCAAAAAATCACCAAATGCAAATAATATTCTCTATGTGGTTCCCAGCGCTAATTTGGGGGCTGCGTTCCCTCGACAGAGCTTCATGTTCATCTGAGCAACTCACAGGGGGTTGGTTATAATAGTCTGGTTATAAGGTCTGATATTCGGTGCGTTATAACTTATAAGGTTTATGGTTAGCTATTGTTATCAAGCATGATCAACTTTATTTAACTAACAAGTTGAAACTAGAAATATTGAGGTTTCTAAATAAAGCGCGTAGACGTTAAAAGCTAAAAAATGAATTAATAAAACAGGTCACACAATTTTTCAAAATTTTTAACTGTTTTCTTCTGTTTTAATGTCTATTTTTTACATAATAATAGTTTAAAATGTTTCAAGAAATGGCCAAACATTATTTGGTTGCAAAGTTAAATACGAATCACAACGCATTTCACATTTTTTTCGGTAAAGTATCAATTTTTATGTGGATTTTTTTGTGAATCGGAATCAAAATTGAAATCAATTGAGTACAGGGGGTCTGGTTATAAGGTCACAAGGTGTGACGGCTATAAGGTCAAGTCATCTTTTTTGCACTAAGGTCAAATCATTTTAGTTGGTACACCCCCTGCGCTGTTATCTTGTCATCCGTTATCTTGCAGATTTGCCCGTTGGTTCCGTTATCTTGCAGATTTTTTTCGGCCAATTTTCCAGGAATCCCTATCTTTATGTGTTAAGCCCTGCGCTGTTATCCTGCAGATGTCCCTGTTCGATCCGTTATCTTACGGATTTTTTTCATGCGATAGTTGCAAGATAACAGCGCAGGGGGTGTACTTCCCCCAACGAATCTTCGTAAACAACATGACTGACCGGTCCTTGAGGCTTTTTTGCCCTCTTCATACATTTCATTTCATTGTATGAAATGTTTAAAAAAGGTCATTATTTCTAGAATGATAGGGTGCGTGTCGCGGCGTCGGCTGACTCTATGTCTTCAAAAGTATCGCCGCTTTCAGCCGTTTGTAAATACTCACCACTTGGAGCGGCCGCGGGACTATCACAAAAGTGACAGTAATAAAAATTTATTACCTCGACATTTGAAAATGCTGAAAGATGGGGACTATAATGCCCTGCAAAAAGAGAGGCTGCTCGGAGGCCTCCATTCTCATGCTGAAGTTTGGCCAACTTACGAAGATGGAGAGTGGAAATATCACGCAACACCCGTTTTACCCAATTGGCAGCCCCTGCCCGGACGGGTTAACGATAATCAACAGAGGTGGTTGCAAGAAACTGTCACAATTTGTCCATGGTTTCAGGAATGGTTTGTGAAGTACAAGGCGTATTTTTTTTGTTTTTCAGTTTTTAATACCACTAAGGTCAAGTCAGTTTTTTTGGGAAACATGTTTTTTAGGAAAAATCTAGAAAATCATGTCTTTTTACGTTTTTTTTTTGGATGAAGACCTACAGGGATCATAAGGCAAGATCTCTTGAAATATCGATGTCTTATTGTCCCCAAAAAACAGTGATAGTATACAGAGCGTTGGTTATAAGGTCTGTCAGTTAGTACGTTATAAGGTGTAATTGTTTTTTATGAAACTAAAGACCTTATAACCAAGTATCCCTTTATAATAGCCTATTATTATTAATGGGCTATGTTTAGGATGGATTCCGGGAAATTGAAATCTTGACATATACCTCAGAACTTGATAAAACTTCATATACGGGATAATCAAGACCATTTGGACTTCTTTAGAAGTTCAAAAAAGTTTACCAAAAATTGCTAGCATGTCATGTGTTGGCGCTAGCGAGCATTTTCCATTTTTGTACCACTACGCACTTATTGACCCAGAACCAATTTTTCCTATAAGGCGCGAATCGGTTTTCGGGCATACATTTTTTGAATACCATTTTTTGGTACAGTTATAAGTATTTATACAGAACATACAATTTTATTTATTCGAATTTAGAAACTTTACTGCCTATTTGTTTCTCCACACGTGCACTGTTATGTCGGATGTATTCGCACTCCTCGAATCCCAATAATTTTTCCATTGGCTGCAATTCGAACGTGATCTGAAATTTTATTTATAACTCGTTAGTGTAAGATATCCGAGCTTTGTGTGACGCTATTTTCGATAATCAAAATCGTCCGTATTGGAAGTAAGGACTGTATTCGGTTTTTCAAGATTTAAAATTTTATTTTAACGTCGTATTTTTATCATTCTTATTTAGGGGGTAGCGCTTTTTTACCTGGGCGGCAGCAAAAAGGACACCAACAACAATTCCGTGCGCTAAGCCGCCCGTGAAAAATGCTCCAATTAAACCGAGTGCACCTCCCGCGGCGTAACCTTCCTTGAAAACACTTTTAGCTGCGGTTGCCCATGTGTATTTAGTGAATCGCTGTTTTCGGGTTTTAATCACATCAAAGGGAGTCACAACCGTTGCTGCTGTTAGACCAGCGAGTAAGCCCGCCAACCCATTCGTGACTAACAAATTTTAATTAATTTAATTATATGTTTAATAACTTTAACTCCCAGGGGGAAGTGCGTGTATATAGATACACAACTTGTTTTTTTTTTGTCGATTTAAAAAGCAAAACGATTTAAAAAACAAAACGGCTATTGCTGACCCCCCTCAACTTTTCGAAAAAAATACATTGACGGTATTTTTTTGCGTATGTTGGAGATTCCAAACAACTCTCTAGGGGGCCCTGGTGGCCCAAATCAATTTCTGAATTATTGTGATCTTTTAAGTGCGTGTATATTCACACATTTCCCCCCTACGGGTTCCCAAAAACTCCTTCCCCCTGAGAGTTAACGTTTAATATATGATCGCAACGTGTGGGAATTTTCCACCACTTTTCGGTTTCGGGTCATAAGATGACTTATTATAGTAATGATGTTACTTAAGCTAAGTTACTCACAACTATTCGGTTTTTCTCCGTGAGGCGTGGCAATATCACGAATAAGTTTATATGTGGGGAAATAAATCATCGAAAAGGGTATATCGCGTGCCAAAGTGGCCCAGTAGCCCATATAAATGCCGCTAACTTTGCCGAACAAGCTCGGTGCAGCTGTCCGCTTCTTCCACGTTTCTCGAAAACTGATCCCGTCTTGCCCCGCTATTTTGAACATTTCCATTGGGGCAGTAACTAAAGACTGGGCCAACCCCGCGCCGGCTCCCGCGAGCACTTGATTTTTCAAGGATATTTTCCCCGTTTGTGGATCCCGCAGACGATTACACAGCCTATCATTAGTAACTAGCTTTAGGGCTTTTTCGGGTGTAATAAGGAGTACGTTAATTGCATAACCACCATATAATCCACCAAACCCCCGATCCCTGACGATGTCTAAAACACGGTTGAAGAAATTATAATCGAATTATATGACAAATTTAGCTTATGGAATGAAAGTCGGCTTTTTTTTTCCAACTCATGTGTTAACACGACACACTAGTGATAAATGCGATACTGTTTGGGCTGCCGCGTCAACGCCAGCGGTGGTAAATTATTATCGGTAGATATGGTAGAAGTGGGCAAATCGAAAAAATTTCGAAAAAAAATCGTTCTTTTGCGTAGGTTGGACATTTCACACAGCTCTCTAGGGGCCTCAGTGGTCCAAATCAAGTTCTTTATAGTCAGATCGACGTAGTTGGACGAAATTTCTTTCGATTTGTCCACTTCTACACAAATCGAAAAAAAATTTCGAAAAAAAAACTGGTTTACCAAAAGCCAAGTTGCTCTAGCATATCTACCATTATTAATTTATTAATGATTCTACGCCTTGCATTAACGAAACAGCTCGATAAGCGTTGCATATATATGTCTGTTCTGTCGCGTTAACCCATAGGGGTGACGAAAACACAAAACAAAAAAATGCCGGTTTTCAGGGCGTAAGCTCAGTACCCTCTAACGGGTAATCGCTCCCTAACTAATCGATGCCCTCTCACCTCGAGCTGCTTGTAAAAATTTTCCGTTGAACTGTTGTTTGTCGAGTTGAAAATTTGTCTTAATTGTATCTAGCGGGCGCGAGCAGGAGATTCCGGCTATGCCCGCAAAAGCGCCATTCCCCACTTTGCACCAAAATTTTTCTCTTTTGCTTGGGGATAAGCGTTCATCGAATTTATCTGTTTTATCAAGCGACATATTCGTTTGTTGTTCGAAATTATGGTTTCGTTAATTCAGCGTCAAATGATTCATTACTTCCGGCATATAAATATACTAAATCCTTACTATTTTTGAACTGGGGTTCATTTGGCTGATGTACCAAGTAATCAGCCATAGCCTAATGCCATTAGCTCATAAGTACTCAGGTGCAATTTTCGAAAAATTAAACGTCAAAATAAAAAAATGCAACCTTTTTTACTGTTTTACTAATAAATTAAATTTTTTAACCGATCCCGAATTCATCCAAACCTGGTCTAGAACTTATCAGGATTCACAACGCTAAGTAAGGGTAGGATTCGCACAAGAAATTTACCCCAAAGGTGCAATATATCCCTAAGGGACATATATGATTTTTGAGATTGTCCTTGAAACAACAGACTGGTTATCAGACCCAGTGTGATCATTTTTTATAGAATCAACTTGATTAAATCAAGTTATTCTAAGTTTTGGTTTCGCAAATATCTACACGAGATACGGTTATAAGGTCTGACATTTTGACCGTTATAACTTTTAATGTTGAAAAAACTGACTTGATAACTTATAACTTATAAGGTCGAGTCCGTTTTTTTCAACATAAATAACATTTTTTTTTCTATGGAAATTATGTCTTTTTGCACTAATTTTCTATAATATTATTCTTTGAACTTTTCTGTCCAACCGTCCATTATTCCAAATTTATAAGATTAAGTAATTTTTGGAGGCGTGACCATTACCAGACTACCTTGTAGTACAGGCGGGGTTGGTTATAAGGTCAGCCATTTGTGCCGTTATAAGGTCAAGTCAGTTTTTTTGCACTAAGGTCAAGTCAGTTTTTTTCAAGGTAAATCATGTCTTTTTTCACTTTTTTTTGGGTGAAGACC
>SCLG01000272.1:210632-255270 GCA_004367875.1 Oikopleura albicans
AAACCAAATAACAGGACGTTTATGATGAATGGATCGCGAGGCGCAATTCGCCCGATTTTTCACGAAGCGAGCAATCCGACTATGAAGAGGCAGCTGTGCGAAAGCTATGCTCGAGTGCATACGCTTATAAATATAAGAAAACGCTTTTACAAATTATGGCTATGCCACTAATGGAGTTCGATGGCGATATTTTCAATGATGCAGTTCGCGTCACAGCTTTAACAATTGATATCAGGTAACATAATGTACAGTCCCCTCACCAAAACGGCAGGGAAAAGATTAGCAACATTTTAGTCAACATTCTGTCTTTTTGTCTTGACCTTGAGGTTTCTAGATTATAAACGGCACCGACTGAATTGGATCATTTCTTATAAGTCGAAAGGGGAATTGGTCTACAGGGTACCTTGTCGACAAAAAGGGGGTAAAGTGGATAAGGGCAAAATATGATAAAATATAAAGATGATGAAGGGTAAAAGTGATAAAGGGTAAATTGTCGACATTTTTTGAAAAAAATCATTTATCGGTCAATTTTGCTGTTTTCTAGATTTTTTTTATTGTGAATACAGTTGATGCGCACACAACGCAAGTGTAAAGGTGATATATGGTCCATATAATATGGAGGGCAAAGGAAATAAAGGGTAAAATATCGACAAATTTTTCGACATTTCACCCTTCCAAGATTTTAGAAATGATTCCGATTCAGTCGGCGCCTTATAAACACCGCCCAGCCCTTTTAATTAACACTTTTCACGATTTTTTTTTTGCATTAATAGGCCTAAACACTATTTGAATTTACAATTTTGAGTTAACAATTTTCATTGGAATTAAAAGTTTTTATTTATAAATATATCAATTGATTTTTGATTTTATGACAGTTATATAAAGTGAATAATTTGGTTATTTTTTGGGTTAGCAGGTGTTATAACTTATAAGACCATACAAGCTTTCAAAAAATGAAACCAAAGAATGTTTTGTAGTCTTTTTACCCTTGACCTTAAGCTTCCCTTGACTAAGTGAAAATCATATTTTTAAGGTCTCACCAAGATCAACTGTATTATCGAAAAAAGGAATCTCGTGGAATTTTTCGCCATACAGTTCTGCTATAGTAAGTAATTATATTAATTCTTATATACAATTCTTTATAACAGTTCTTTTGTTTTTAACACTAAGGTTTTTTTATACATTTTATACATGATTATACATACATGGGGGTCTGGTTATATGGTCACAAGGTGTGACGGTTATAAGGTCGAGTCATCTTTTTTGCACTAAGGTCAAGTATTTTTTTTTCTAGATAAATCATGTCTTTTTTCACTGTTTTTGGGTGTAAATTTAGAACGAGACATATACGTTTAGAACGACACGGGTAAAACACGGGTAATATTTTTTTTTAGAAATCATGTCTTATTTCACTTATTTTTGGGTTTTAATTTAGAACTCGACATATAGGTTTAGAACGAGACGGGTAAAACACGGGTAATAATTTTTTTATAGAAATCATATCTTTTTGGACTTTTTTTTTTGCAATAAGGTCAAGTCATTTTTTTTTGAGTGCATTAAGGTCAAGTCATTTTGGGGCTTGACCTTATAACCAGACCCCCTGTATGTATTTAATAATACCTTATGGCATTTTGAAGCAAGTTTTTTGGCCCAAAACCTTAAAACCACAGCGCCGCTGTACATGCAAATTATATTTGCACAAAGTAATCGGAATAATTGTCAAAGTTTGTTAGCTCGCTAAGAAATGAAAAACGCTTTATTTTAATATCTTGAGAGGTTGGATTACTATTTCCGAGTCGTAAATTTTTAACAGGTTGACATTGTGAAATTACGATAAGATAATTTGAAATAATGAAAATTATAGATTGCATATTTTTCTTCTGAACTATTTGCTTGCCTTTTCTAACATATAGTATGTGGTATACTTAAACCGCCGCCTGGGGTGTGCAGTAAACGAAATGGTAGGCTGACCGACTAGGCGGCGGTCCTATATATACCCTTAATGGAGTTATTGTTCATTTTTTTTTTTGTTTTATTTGCAGACTTCAAATGAGAAGATTTTATTTAAAGGTCTTTTGTAGAAAATGCAGAATAGCTAAGCAGAGCTTTGAGCAGCCATTCGCATTCTTGATCTTTTCCGTCCATATTGAATTGACTTTATTCGACCAAGGATTCCACACTAGATAGCCTGCCGGTTGACAGCAGGTTTATCTGTTGCGCCGTCTTCACCAAGTGAGGTTACAGCGCCACCTGATTGAGTTTCTAAAATATCACGTTTAACAATAAAACGTTTTTTTCCAGATCAATCAGTCCTAATTTCGACCATTATAAGGTAACGCTAATGTACCTTATAATACATAAATTTTTAGGGGTTGATTACTGATGGTTAATCTACCTATTTTATTTAAAGGAAAAAAAAAACGTTTTTACTTGGGGTGCTGGCTATAAGATTAAGTGATTTTTTAAGTAAATGTTATATCTCACCAAAAGTTGATTTCAGTAGATTCCATTGAGTATTAAGGGTGATCTCTTCAACGACCTTATCCATCATGATCATTTCACTGGCCATATAGTACGTTCCTACGATCCAATTGACACGTTCCCAATTTGTAAGTGGTGCATTGGTTTTAAGTTTATGGGACGTTTTGGTCCAGAGTTGTAGCCAGTCAAGTTGATGTAGTCTATCATTAATAATTTGGTGTGTAAATGAGTTATGGCTGCGATTTAACATTTGGCAGATTATTTGACAGCCTATAGAGCATTTCAATTTATGGTCATTGATGTTGTATGATAAGATATATTTGGTCAGAACAGAAAATAATTTTAAGACTAATTTTTTGCCATAAATACGAAAGATCACTTTGAAGCACTTAATTATTTTCGAGCCATTATATACTATCATCAAGGTCAATAGGCCAACTAATCCATAGAAAGAATTCATAAGATTAGACATGCAATTTATCGACGAGCTTTTATTAGGAGTTTTAAATTTTTACCTTAAGTAACATAATTATAAAGGGAGAAAAGGAAAGAATATATTTTTCACGTTTTGTTTTTTCTCATATGCGCTTAGATAAATTTTTAGCGATTTGATTGGTTTAAAAAAACTAAAGCTTGATAACGATTGGCTAAAACCAGAGAAGTCTCAAATTATGTTTTTTTTCTTTTTGGCGCATATATATATTTATTATAAGATAATTTAATATATGTGTTAGATATGCTGTGATAAAAATGAATAAGATCATAGAGAAATGCACTGGCTGAATCCCTATTATTTATTAAAATTCTTGTAGTGAATAATTATGTTTCATGTGTATATAAAAACCGCGAATAGGGGTAAAATTCATATTGGATTTTTGTATATATTTTTCTGAATAAGGTGGTAGTAAATGTATTTTGGACTACCCTATTAAAGTAGTGTTGGATTAAGCGTAAGCCTAATGTGTTATCTTAAAAATTGAGAAAAGACATGAATCTTAGGTATGTTTTTGATTATTAATTTCAGACCACTTAGATTATTTAGTAATATTACTTATTAACTGTAATAAGTAATGACTATAAGGTCATTAGTAGCACCAACACGTGATATTAAGGTCAAATTAAACTCCATTCCTGATATAGCTTTGTTCAGTAGCGTCATCGTAGAGAGATTGAGACTGGTTAACTAAAAATATATTTGAGTATGTAATTTGCTAACAGATATTATTATATTTAGATATTGTGATATTGGGAGAGTCGCATCGGCAGGAGGTCCTTGGCTGGTGGAAAGCGCGATAAGAACATTAAAAAGGTAGATAGAATTCACTTGTAAAAGGCGGTTAGGGTATGACTTATTTTTAAAGTGGGCAAGTAATTTTTCCCATTTGCTTGGGGATTTTTTTCAAAAAGTTCATGAATTGAGTACTTTTAGTATAGAATTCAATTGTTAAGCCTAGTTATGGTTAAATTTTTCAGTGGGTTTTTAACATTTACCCTGAGAATGAAAAACTAATTTTGCTACAAGGGGCGCTTTTTCTAAATTAATCGTGTTTCTCCAAGAAATATTTATGTATAAAAAACGTACCTTTATGTAAAGAAGATTGCGCCATATTATCAATATTCGGGTCTTGTTGTTATCTTAAAATAAAAATATTCATATTTACTTATTGAATTATGAGGCATTAATGATGAGCTTAGCACTTGTTGTTAAAAATTTCTCTGTTTGTTTGAGGATTATATCTCTATGAAAGTGTCTCTTTGTGTTTATGTATGCTTTATAATAAAAAGGTTTAAGATTAAATTTGGTAAAATCGAACGTATTTTTAGGATTTTTGTCAAATTTTCCCATTTTTCTACAAATATGTGTGTTTTTTCCGCGCTATTTTTATACTAGTCAAATGGTGAATAATGAAGCGTTAGGTAGTGTTGCTCAATAATTGGTGGTATTATTAGGTCAGCTAATTGAAGCAATTAGGGATTGTAAGGCGAAGGGGGAAAGTGGTCA
The DNA here is from genome assembly GCA_004367875.1 of Oikopleura albicans. Taxonomy (NCBI): domain Eukaryota; kingdom Metazoa; phylum Chordata; class Appendicularia; order Copelata; family Oikopleuridae; genus Oikopleura; species Oikopleura albicans. The sequence continues at coordinate 215,116 of SCLG01000272.1, forward strand.
GTTTTGTTAGGAACGAACCATTATCATACTTTCTCCTGTCCTTTTTTTCGGAAAAATGATTACATAATTTACCTTAAGGGTATAATGTGACTAGAAATTTAATATGCAATTATAAATAAAATTTTGTGTTAGTGCCATTCAATTTTTATAATGTGGACGGAGAGAGAGGGCTCAAAAATGTAATTTTTTTACTTTTTCTTTTTTTTTTATATATATTTTTTTGGACTAGGATATTCTGAAGTTAATTATTCGTATCTTACGGAATATTGCTAGTAATTATATGGGTAGTTTTCCAGCCTTGAAGCTAATTAGTTTACATGTGTTAACCTCATAAAAATGTTGTTTTTTTTCTTAAGGTTATGTCAGTTCAACAAAATGAAGGTGAGCGAATGAGACGAAACGCACTTGTAATGGAGATATTGGGCATTATAGACCGATATAGGCAGCATGATAATGCTAGTTCGGCGTTTGTATGGGAGAGATATGGCGATTTAGTTGGTCTATTATTTAATAGGCAAAATGAACTTCTACAACTACTTCATGACATGTTTTGGACAATTCGTCATGATAGGGAAATCTCTATAAATGATTTAATAATCAATAGGGATCGTGCACGTTTTTTGTATTATGAGTTGGGGCCAACTGAGCGAAGTATTTTACGGTCGTTAGGGTTTCATCGTTTGACTGACGATTATGTTGGGCTCATGGCAATTTCAATTATACATCGCGACCAAGATAATAGGGCTCTAAATCGTTATGCGCTGGAAAGACTGTTGTCTTTGATTGAGAGAGTTTTTGAGTCATTTTTGTAAAAAATCATCATTTTTTTTGAGAGAAAGATAATTTCAGATTTTTCAAAAAAGAGGTTAAGCACTTGTAAATTCTAATATCAGTTCATTTTATTTCACTGCCTTTCTGCAATCATTTCTTGTGACGGACACGTGTTAAGGTAACACGCAATTTTTGTAATTTATGGATAAATACTTCACACTCGTTAATGCTTTAATTTAATAAGTTATTTTTTTTAGATGCGCAGTTATCGGACGGAAAATGACACGAATAAATTGTCGGGAGCCAAATGGGATGCATTCACTGTGGGTACGAAATTGTTGCTGTGGACATCTTCACATCATAATAAGTAAGCATGTAAAATTATGTTGAAATATTTGATGCTTGTTACATATCTAACTTTTTTTACTAGAAAGAACATTTTACGATTTTTGGTTATATGGTATCAGTATATAATTGTACAGCACTTTTTTTTATTTTTTTAAGGTTAAATGAGTGAATAAGTATCTATCGTGGGGATAAGAAAAAAATTTTTATATTAGATATGATAGGCAGCATTTTATAAGGTCATTTTTTATTTATTTTTTTGAATGGGTTATTTAATAACTTATGTGTCAAGTTTGGAGGTCATGTTTTTAGAAACTTGTAATCAATATTGAATATATTTTTTAGCTATTCATCACGATACACCCATGCGCCGCGTTTTTACCTACCGGACCTGTACGATTTGCCGCCAGCCGTACGATTGGAGTGTCAGTTTCTTATAAGTGAGTATTGTGAAAAAAGTTAAATATATTATTTTAAATTTATTCATTTTAAAGTGACTTTTTGTATATGTTGAGTTAGATTAATACATACCAGTGTTTGTGAGAATTAATCTAGATTTACTTAAGATATACTAATCGTTATATAGGTTAGAACATACGGTTAATGGTAATTTTTACTTTATTAGTGGTGTCAAAGATGACCAATTTTGATGATATTCCAGCTTTGGAAAGATCTCTGCGGCAAATATTAAAGTTTAAGCGAGAAAACAAATCCTTGATGCCGTCTTATTTTGCTGAGGTTGATGAATGTGTAACTTTGGCGATTTGTTCGACATTAGAAAATGTGTCACCGAATCGGTAAGCCGCCTGATTAATTTTAGAGCCTTTTTTTTATTAATTTTTTTAGGCACAATTTAATTCTCCTGAATTCAGTTATCCCGTCTTTGGTTATCTTAGCATCAGTTTTTCATAATGTATGAATTAATCGTTATTTTAGTCCCTTGATTACAACATGAATTTACCGTAATGAGTAATGTAATATTTGTAAGTTGATTGTACTACTTATAAAGTCACTTTGTTAGGGTTTTTTTTGAAACGAAGCTTACTGGGTAGGGATATGGGAAAGTGCATATTTTTTATAAAATAACCGGGTTGAATCTTTGAGAACTTTTGTTTTGCGTTGGTTAACTGAGGTGACGATTATTCATATTCTATGACACTTATCATAACTGCATGATTAAAAATTCATCTCAGACACATTCATACAAATACTGTTGATTATTTTAGATTGAAATATTTTGATAAGAAGTTGCATGTCTGCTTCTAATAACTCGTGGGCAATGGCCAATGATTCCATTGGGTCAGATTTTAGTTTGTAAGGGATCCATACATCATGAATGAATCATTTTTTAATTCAATTTTCTTAGAAACGAGTCTGTAAATGGGCAGATTGTTACTTTACGCCAGGATTTAAAAAAGTTGGAGGATTTCGTTACAGTCCAAACTTCCAAGGTTAAGAGCAAAAGAATAAAAATAAAAGCTTTTTTTCTAGGGTTTATAAGCTTTTTAATGTTCTGATTTTGTATATTAACTTATTATTTATAGGGTCAACCTGATGCAGCTGAATTTGGTGATTTTCAAACCAAAATCCACGAAATTATTAATCAGGTTGTGGGAGAGTGTTCCAAACAACATGCTGATTTCAAGAATGAGATCGGGTTATTGGAGACTCGAGTGGTTACTGCAGGCGGCTCACGAGAGCGATTGCGCGCGACTATGGCTGAACTTAAGCGTAGTTTGGAGGACTTAAATGACCGTATGAAAGTCCGCGACGTTGAACTTGTGGAGCTAAAGGTAATTACCTTCATTAGATTATTTTTTAGTTTAAGCTTGAAGAAAAGGAAATAGTTATTTTTATCATAGAGATTTTAAATTATTTATAAATTAGTATATTTTAATTTACGTTATGTATGATATTTATATAAGACGATATAGTCCCGGTGATTATGATTGATTAAAAGATTGCCATTTTGCTTGAAAAGCTAATTATGTGTTTTTAGTCAAGTTTCATGAATTTAATTCCTGAGTTGTTTCGTTCGCAGCAACAGTCGGCAAATGAGGTGAAGAAATCGGTGGAAGATAATTTCGAAGTGCGGGAGTTGATTAAGAACATGAATGAGGCTTTAGAAGGTATGTTTTAGTTTTATGATAACATAATTACCTATAGGGATTGAAAACATATGTTATATTATTATGTACTTTTTAAGTTCTACGTGAATTATAATGCATCTTTATTGACAATAGTATATGTCTTATTAATTAATATTTTTAGGATTGTCATCAGCGTTAAAAGGAGCGTTGGAGCTGGTTGATGGTCAGAAGGTAATAAGCGTGGCTACCGATCAAAAAACTGATTTGTTGGAAGGTGCTGTAGAGGAGTTAAAAGCTAAATTTACACAATTGGTTGGGCATCAAGATGAGGTGATTTCACTGCCAGCTCTGGTTTATCGGGTAATTAAATTACTATTTAATTGATGAAATATAAGAAATAGAGAAGAAAAAAATATATTTTTTAGTGGAATCGCAAAAACAAAAACATTTTTTTATTAGTTCAAACGTAGCAACTTATTAAATTTTCTGATACTTCACATCTTTTTGTTTTGTATTTCAAGTGTGTGCAATATTGATCTTTGATTATAAGGTCATATATATGGTTATAAGGTCTTATCCCCCTTTTTTAGGTTAAGCAGTTAGAGACAAATCAACGGGCAATTTGTCATGGAAAGGACGCTTTTGTGATGAAACCGGCACATGACTGTGTTAAAAGGCAAGTGGATGAGCTCAAATTAGCTGGAGGAAAGTGTGAGGCTGATTTGGCGGTTTTGGCCACTCGATCTATTACGTGCAAGCGCCTTATAGATCAGTTGATGGAGCAATCGAACAATTGTGAAGGGCAATTAGCTTTGGTCACTGGCGTGGTACAAAATGAAATTTCCGGCGAAAAAGGTATGTTTATGTACTTTTTGTCTTATTTTGTCGATACTTTTTTAATTTGTTTCCAACTATTTTTGTTTATTTTTATTTTTGGAAAAACAGTTTATCCTCTTTTTGAAGTAAATTTTGCGTGAATTCAATATAGAGTCAGTTTAGGCATTTATATAAAAATATGTATTGTATACTAACTTATTATTTACTAGTGGATACTGGATTAGAAGTGACTGCCGAGAGTGTAAAAGGTGGACTATTGCCTGACGCTGGAGTGTCTGGGTCTGCGATACCGAGTGTCGACGTGCCATCGGATGTTTGTGTTGAGCAGTTTTTAACAATTTCAACTGCTTATTCAAGATCTATGGTTGATACAACCAGTTTGGTGCAAGATCAATTGAATTGTCCACACTACGCTGATTTACCTTTGTGTGTATCTAGGATCGGACATGCTGATTTGACTATGTAAGTGATTATGTATGCGTTGGGTTTTATTGTTTATAAGGTCATTTCTTTTTTTTAAAAAAAATTTTTTAAAATAATTTTTAAACGTATTTATACATGATTTTTTAAATTATTTTGTGATCTGGGGATGACTAATTAAATTTAGAGTTCCTTATTTTTATTAATTATTTATATATTTTTTAGGTCCGATATCGTCCATTTTCATAATCGCTTGTCCGAGGCATTACATACACTACAGGGGGTGATTGACTTGAATTACGGTCGAAATTTGCAGTTGACTGAGATGCTTGGAGTGCCATTCATTACTTCGGCTATTGGCCGTCTCCGACGAATTTGCACGAAAGGTAATCTTGATTAGTTCACTTTTTTATCTAGACAGTACAAAATTCTAGTGTTTTTGCGTAAAGTATTGTAACTGTTTTATATGTGTTTTTGAGTGTAGTATATATTTTTGAAATGAAATTATATATATTTTTCTAAAAAAAATTTTTAGGGCAGAGCCGTTTTCAATTTGTACGGCGATGCCGTCAATTGGTTTCGAACGGAAGGGCGAATTACACCCGTTATTTACGATCGGTGGGTTTGGTTCAAATGCACGCTGAATATAAGGCCACGAGTTCGAATGCTGTTCAAGCTCAATTGAGAGAGTCAACGAAGACTAATCAGTTCGACGTTGACGCCCCTTCAGAGGTAAGAAAACTTTTATTATTTTTTAAGATTTTAACAAACGCAATTATAGTAGATGAATTTTATAACTTTTTTTATGGATTGATGTTATATGTAGTTTTTTCTTTAAATAGTGGATTTTTATGATTTTTAGCCCTGGGGATCTATATTTTTGTAGGTTTTGTACTGTTATTTTATGGGCAGTAGCCTCAGGATGCGGGTTTATTTGAGTTAATGATTTTATTTTAAGGTGAGTGAATCACCGAGTTTAACTCGGATGGTATCTGGATTGCACTATATGGATGTGGATACTGTGGATGGTGAAGTTTCTGGCACGACTTCGAAGTTGACAACTCCAGATAATAAAACTACTGGTCCAAAGCGACAGAGAGATGGGGAGGAAGATGATGAGGTAGTTGCGACTCCGCGTTTAAAACGCTTGATTCGGCCATATGAAAATGAGGGCACGAGGGCTTATCAGGAAAATCATCGTCGATGGGTGGAGCGTATGACTGGTGTGGATGCCGTGACCGGGTTACCGATTGATAATTCAGATGAGTCAAAAAGTCTTAAAGACTTATAAAAATTATGTTTTGTTTTTCATCGTTTTTAACATGAAGTTGTCAAAGTTCAATAATTTGCTTACTCATCTGTAAATTACTGTTTCATGTTTGTTTTGCTATTAAGCAATAAATTAACTTGATCAAACTCGATGGTTCTGTTTCTTTGAATTATCGGATTATAACGGGATATATCATGTTTTTTGGTCTATACCGCATAGCGGACTGATTGATTTAGTAGTTGAAAAACTTCCAAGACATAAGAGCTATAGAAATATTGTATAAATTAGAATTCGAGGTTATAAGGTAGGAAAAACATATCTTATGTAGGTAAGACATAGTAATCGGATTACTAGGTCTTAATTAATTTATTTTGTTGTTTGGGTGCGCTGATATTAATTCTAGAAAATTTTTAGAAAGAAAAAAATTATTGAATGCATGGTTTTGTTTTTTAGGGTTTTTTTTTTTAATTTTCTAGAACGGAAAATTATTAAATGCATGTTTTGGGTTTTTTTTTAGGTTTTTTTTTTGAAAATTTTCTAGAATATAATAGTTTTTTTGTGTAAAAATATCATGTTCATAATTTCATAACGCAGAAATAAATTTTGAGCGGAACCTAAAAATGAAGGTATTTATGCGTGTATTTTTTTGTAAAATTTATTTTCATGATATTTTTATTAGCTCAACTGGAACTTGTTGGAAGCGGATATAAATGGGTCTGGTAATAATCGTTATGGCCTGACAGATAAAAATGTTGTCATTGAGGGCGCTAAACGCAACTGGGACTTAGTCCTATTTGAGTTCATGGACACCGTGTGGCTTAAATTTTTGAGCGTAAAAAAAGTTGACGTTCCGAAATATTTGCGATCCCGAATAATGACACTTATTGAGGCTTCTGATATTACAGACGATGTTTGGGATTTATCTTTTTCGGTCTGTTATGGGATTACGAAAGTTTTATCATTTGCGGTCACAAATGATTCGGATCAGGCCTCAAAAATTAGAGCTGTTCAATTTATAATAGCTGAATTCTTTGGTGAAAAGTTTGCTGAAATAGGCTTGAAGCCATTTGGCAAAGAAACGGAGGTTAGTTTGTAAATTATCATTTTAGGCTACGAGTTTAAAACTCAATTATATATGTTTAACGCATATGTTGACATTAAAAATTGATGAATTTTGCATTCAATTTCTGGAAGAAATATAAAAGTGATCAATTTTGTATAAAATTTAAATTTGCCTACATTTACTTTTTTTTGGAGAATTTTCGATAACTTTTTTTGGAAAAAAATTGCTCTTGTGTATAATTATTAATAAAAGTAATTGTTTTAGCCTGATTTGTCAGTTTTTGACTTATCGCGTCTTAACGCCTTGCTGGATTTATACCGAGTTTACTCCGGCGGAGTTAGCTCAGATTGGCCATTTCATGGGGCGGAGCTTGTATTTGAACGAAAGCATCTGAGCGAGTTGTTATTTATTCGAAAGGCGGTAAGTTTTTGTTATAGTAAATTTAATTTTATATTTGAAATTTGTTTAAAATATGATTAAAAAAATAAGTTTAATGGGTTATCGTCTTTTAAGTAAACTTTTGTCTCTTTTCAATGTTCGGGCTTGCTAAAACTTATACATTATTGACGAACTTTTAAGTTTTTTTTTTATTTTAGTCTTTCAATGTTTAGTTGTTATTAACTCAGTTTCTGAGGTGTTCTAGACGGGCAAAGTTGGAATTGAAGTATAATATATTAAATAATCTGGTTCTAGTGAATTTGGTGCGAAATTAATTTTTAGTTATTGCTTTTTTTTAGTTTCCCGATATGGTGCATAAGTACCAGCGATTGGGGGGAAATCAGATTAAAGATCTGGTTCCTTTCGATGTGGAGGTGGCTGAGGCAGTGGCTGGAATAAATGATGAGTTTTGGCGAAAGACCATGCCAACTTTGTTACGGCGTTTTTTATAATTAAAGATAACTTATGACCTATTTATTGTGATGTTTCAGGGGTTAATGTATTTTTTATATTAATGTACATATATGTTTCACGGTTATAAAAGGTCATATCAATTTTTAAGCTAGTTTCCAAATTATTGAACATAGTAAAACCCATCTTTTTTTTGAACGATTTTCAAGAAGTGGAATTATTGCACGATTTGGGTTTTTTTTTACTTTTTAGAGTAAAAAACGCTAAAATACAGATTGTGCGCGAGATGGCGGATGCAGGTATAGTGTTGGATGGCACTAAGTCATCGGTTGCTTTTATTCCACCTTACTCACCAGCTGGGGAGAAGCTAATGGAATCGGTCGAGATTATGACTGCACGTTATAACGCGGTTATGTTTCCACGAAATGGTTTACCCTTTGACTGGGACAATTATGCGGTAAGTGTGTAAATGATAATATATTTTTTGTATTGTAATTTTTTAGAGGTTAAATAAAATGTCCAATTTCAGTATATTGTGAGTTAAACGTCCTGATGCGATTTTTTTATACTTTTTATGTAAAATAGGGGGCATTTTTCGATGAATATGAACTTACCATGTATTGATTTGATATATAAATTGTGAACAAAGTATTTTAAAGGTGATTACTGGAATGGTGCAGTACGACGGTGTATGCAAATACGGGGCCGGTTTAGGTCATAGCAAGCATCCAAAGTTTTGTGGCGAGGCGGACTGCATGACTAAAATACCCGGTATGTATTTTATGTTTCGTACTATTAATAAGTTTTTTCAGATTTTTGTGATATAATGCGCCAAAAAAATGACGTGTTATCTTGTAAAAGTTTATGTATGTTTGGTTAAAAATTGAGAGATAATTAGACATTTGTGTTGAATTTCCAGAAAACAAAAAAAAATTTTTAATTGATATTATTATTGAAAAAAAGTTTTTTTTGTTGAGCTCAGGCCTAGAGCTTTCTTCGAATAACTTCATTGTTGGAGATTGTCCATTAATGTAACGAATTCTGCGTGTACTCGTATTGTTTTTCAATTAAAGTCTTGAAGGGACTTTGCGGCGTTGTTTTTTGTCTTTGACAAATAACGGCGCAGTGCGTAGCGCACTGTGTTTTTGCCCATCGCTTATTTGTTTTGTAACAGTCGATGGGCTGCCAATTTTAGTTGGCCAAATATCTGTCTGAAATAAATATTGTTATAGGTAGGTTTCGAACACACGCGGTAAACATGTACAGCCGAGAATCCTCTTATTCGCGCCAATCGGCGACGTTTTTTAGTTATTTTTTGATTTGATTTGCTTGAATTGTTTATATTTTGTGAGCGCAAAGCAAAGAAAAGGAAATTCCTTACATGTTTTTTATGAGACTTTTTGTTTGTAAGAATCACTTGACGTTCTTTTTAATTTTTAAATTACATGATAGATGAGATTATTAATAATCATTATTTAGGTTTTTGTGGGAATAAGAAAAAATAAATGTTATTTAAGGTTGTCTTTACAAGTCTGCGAACTTGGATATTGGTCATCCGACGTTTACCCACATGCTTCCGAATGCCGACCGGGCTTTATTGCCAAATTTCAGTTTGAAATTTGTGTGCGCTGTAAAGTCAATTCTTGAGATCGCCAAGGGGTCATTCGACCGTCAAAAAAATGCGTGGAAGTATACTTCGACCGTCAAAGGCGTGAAAGAAACAGCCTATTTGGCAAATGCTGAGAATACTTCAGTTGGCTGTCTGTTGTTTTTGTGCACTGGTCGAGGGAAAAACTCGAGTTCAAAAAATTTCCCAGGTAAATATAAATTATTCTTATAATATAAATAATTTGTAGATATTGTGTGGTAGATATAAATTGGTTTTTCATGGAAAATAGATTTTTGAGAATTTTTGAACAATTAAGTTAATGAGAATTTTTCTAGATTTCTAGATTTTCTAGATTTGTGAGGTATTTGCAAGTTTTTCATATATTTTTACTTTTAGTGACTTTCGTGGGTTTGTGCAACCTTTTGAACGATGCAGGGTTGGAACTTGAGGTTTGTCGGAAGGGAGTTAATATATGCATTGATTTCCGCAAGATGACTCCCGACGTTATAACCCGTTTGCGATTAGTGGCAGTTGGGGTATTGGCGGCAATTACCACTCGGGTAAAGGAGGACATGTAAGTTTTCATATAGAGTTTTATTGTAAAAAAACGTTTTTATATATTTGAGTTATTTTTTGAAGATAGTATGCCTAAGTGTGCTAGAAATTATATTATGCATCATAATTCATATCAATAAATTTGGGTTTTTATTTATACAGATATAAAATTAGTATTATATTGTATTTATACAATATTTATCTTAGGCTATTACATACAGTATATGGTTTTCTCTAAATGACTATGTTTTAGTCGATATTACGATATTGAACGTTTGCCAGCCGATTTTGGCGTGGAGTTGGATCAGGCCAAATTTGATGCCATGGGCAATCATTACAGCCTTTTTCTAAAGAAAATGGCAAGTTTGGCAACGGAAGAAGCGAATGCGTTGCGTGAAACGTGGGACGAGATTTGTAAGGCGAAATTTGCGCTTGGAGTGAATCGAAATAATCATTCACGATTTGTGGACGGTTATAAGGGTTATTATTTGGCGGTAAGTGAATTTTTAGTTTATGTTGTATCAGCTGATTTATGTATAGTTTTCAGATGAGGTTAAATGTACTGCGTAAACTAGATCTTACTTTATATTTTTCGAGGTGGTAAATATGTTATTATTTTTTATTTTTTGGAGTTATATGAATAAGAAATATTAGTGTCCAAATTTACTGGAAGAAAGAAGGAATAAATATAGGGGTCAGCTTGTAAAGTTAGTTGACTGGATCATTATAGCTTAGAGTGTTTTTTTTAAGGGAGATGAAAATTTGATTATAAGGTCAAGGACTATGATCGTTTTTGAGTCAAATGTGTAGGACATGCCATTTCTGCGAATTTATAGTGGAATTATTTTATCTGTATTTAACATGCTAGTCTAGTTATTATTTTTTTTAGCGCATGAACTACTGTTTGAAGGCGCCAAAAGGGATTACTACCGACCTTGATAATCATTTATTTTGGTCAAATTTCGACAAAAAGTGGCACAACGCTGGATACTCCATACTGGAGTCTTATGGATGTCGAACGGTGGGGCAGCAAGATTATTGCCATGAGTGTACTGTGATTGATTGCGATTTCAATCGAGTGATTGCGGGCAATTTTATGCAGATGTTGCGCCAAATGACGCTTGACGATGTTGGAACTTTGGTCGAAATGTCAGCTAAGTGGCGCCCTGATAATTTGTCGACCTTTTTAGGGGTACAAAATATTGACATGGGCCAGCAGGAGTTAGAGAATTTATCACAGGCAAATTATGCTGAGTTGATGAATTGCCGCCAAACAGGTAAGCCCTTATTAGGGTTTCAAAAAGAATATAGTACTTATAATGATCTTTGTTACAAAGTGTAAACGTACCTTTATAGCATGGACCAGAACAACGCAACTTGTTGGTCATTTATAAAAAACTGTGGGTCGTTTTTTAGATTATGATTTTATGGTAGTTTTCTATTTTAATTATTGCTTCAGATATTTTTGTGCAACTACATATTTAGGTGAAAGCCTAGTTTTTGTGAAAAAGTTTAATGACGTGTTTTTATTTGATATATTTTTGATTATGGGCATCGAGATTTAAACTATTAGGTTGGGCCAAACTAAATAGTTGTGAGAGATAATAATTAGTACTTATGATGAGTTTTAGTTATCTTTTATTATGGAAACTAAATTTAGGTTGCATGTCTAGAACTATGTATATTTAGGTTCACACCTGTATGAATATTCGGCGCTACATGGCTTCGACAAAAATCAAACAAATGCCGCGGCGATAATTTTGTCAAAGAATCAGAAGGCACGCATGATGGCGTTTAATTGGGATAAATTGAACGAGGGGTATTTGATGGTTGTCCCAAATATGATTGAGTCGGCTGTTTTTGCGTAAGTTTTTGCGGTATAATTTGTTCATTCTGTTGAAGTACTGGAGCGTATATTTTTATTTGATTTTTTTTAAAATATAATGTACTATAGTCAGTGACCGAGTACTATATATTGTAATGAATATTGATTACGAGTGATTTGTCAAAGCAAATTTTACCTATATATATATATAGGGTTTTTTTTGAGTGACAAGATAGAATAACGAGAAAAATTTGGGGGATTTTTTGTGCCTAAATGAATATATGAGAAAAGTAACTAATTACTTAAGAGGTTTTATTCATTGTTTTTTGTCCTAAAACAAGTTTCTAGGTCGTTGGTTAATTGCGATGGGATCGAGTTGTTACTAGGTTCAGGCAAAACAAAGTACTACTTTTCTACAACTGGTAATTTGCCGATGTGTTTTGATGTTGAATATTGGCTCAATTAAAGATCATCAAAGTCAAACTGTTTCGAAAAAATAGTACAAAAAGTCATTAGAAAGTTTTAAAGCCTATGTTTATATTATGTTTTGAAGTTACATGTTTACAATTTCTATGTTTATCAAGTCAATTCGTATTATATCCAATCTTCTGTATTCAAATATTTTCACTTTATGCTTTACTTGCTACAATAAACAGATAACTCAATTATAACTAAAAGTTGGTGTTAATTCCAGTTATGAATTTTTCATTAAAATATATTTTGATTTTATTTACAGCTTCTAATGTGTTTTGAAAGAAAAAAAATTTTTACAGATGTTTTTTGTGGTCGTGAAGTTTTCGTGGGTTATTGATCTTCAGCCACCATTCCTAGAAATAGGACATTAAAATTCATTAATATTTGTTTTCTATAAATAATGTGAAAAGAGAGCTATTGACTGTATTTGTATTTTAGCTTATTTTTGAAATATAATGTGCAATTTATACATTAGAATATTATATACATATATATTCTTTTATTAGTTAAACAGGTTGAAATCGCACCTGTAGAGTTTATGACACTATTTAACACGAACACGAATTTACGCGTTACTTTGGCTTCTATAGTCAGCAGCATATCAAGTCCATTGACACCCGTTATCATCTTGAAACTAACCCCATTGATATTTTCCGCTAGTCCAAGCTCAGATTTAGCTTTTTCAATTTTGCAGGTTAAATTTTCAATAATTTTGGAGCTGTTAAAAATAAGTTGTACCATTTTTGCATGATTTGTTAATGGAAATTTAGCTTTATTGTCCAACCAAGTGAGGGTGTCCAGAATTAAATTGGAAATGTTAATCGTTAGGTTAAATTTGTCATCAGGGCATTGTACCGTGATTTCCATATTGTTTTGAATTTGTAACCACTTTTCGAATTTTGACCATTGGCTAGGGATATCACCTGTGAAAATGTTTAACCATTTTGTATCTTCAATTTCAGGTTCACCACAGTTAGCAACATCACCAAGAAGTTGTTTGTACACCTGTATGGAATCAACTATTTCCGTAAGTTTGTTGATTATTGCAATCTGTAAATCATTGGGGGTAAACGGCTGGAAAAAGGCGTGTCTAATATGATTCAGTACGATGGGTCTATTCATACTAAAATATATAGAAGGTTAGATTTAGCATAGTTTTTTCGTCGAGTTTTACATAAAGTAAGTAATAATGGGGATAATAATAAATATTTAAAGTTAACTGAAATATATGTGCTTTATCAGAATAAATATATTTTTGCGGTTGGATTATAATTTTTACAGTTTTTGTTTTAGCGCTGTAGTACTTGGTTGAAAAAATAAAATCGTGAAGGAAAAATATTTTTTATCAAAAAGAAATTGTGATTTCCTGATTAATTTAAAAATTATAAATGTTAAGCGATTTAAGCTCTTCGCCAATAGCGTCCGTGGATATAGGGTCTAATTGAGCAATCGAAGATTCATGTTCATTATTTTTAGCGTTTATCCATGTTTTTTGGAATTTTAGAAAGCATTTGTAGACCTCATGAATGTGGTCTTTATTGGCCGAACTACTATTTTTAATGCCCTTGTCAATTTTTGATAGAGCGAATCCGACATTAGCGACAATTGAGGTTTCAAGGGGCGTAAGTTGTTCTAATACAGGAGGGCACCTTTGAAGTTCAACACCGTTCATTATTTCTTTTAAAGCATGAAGGTCAGCACAGGCTTTTTCAAGCCATGTTTGGAATGTAATATTGGGTGTGTTTTTCTCAAAATTGGTGCGACCTTCATTGAAAATTTTGAAAAAAACGGTCTCATGAAAGGCTTTAAAGTTCGATTTCGAGGCCATTCGTGTTTTCGCTAAAAATTTAAAGGCTTCAGTTAGGAACTCTAAAGCTTCAAATTGATTGGAAAGTGTCATTTTGTTTATAATTTTAATGATATTCCTCATTTCAAAAATCCATTCAGTTGGAGTGTCGGTGTTATGGGTCCACTGGGCCAATTCAGAAAGAAAAAAAGTATTGTGGATTTCATTTTTTGTGAGAGTATTTGGGTTAGTAAGTAAATGCTTGACCGTTCGCGAGTGAATGAGTTTGTCATTTATGTAGAGCCTAGTAAGGTTATCATTATCACGACGTGTTTGAATGCATGTCAAATTTTGGCATTTTTTGTCAGGTTTTTCATTATCGGTGTCAAAATTTTTATGGTCGGTTTGGGTACTTTTGGTGGCGGAGCTTTTGCTAAAATCAATAGACAGGTCGATGATTTCAGATTTTGGCTTTTTGGGGTTTGGTTCGGAAGTGCCAATTTTACGTTTGTCACTGCGAGAGTTTACTGGACGGGTTTTAACAGGTGTTAACTTTTTTGCAGCTTCCATGTACAGTTTAAATTGGTGATGATCTTTCCAGATAACACGTAATTCATTATAGTGTGGGTCAAATTTGAATTCTCTATTTGAGCTTTTGTTGAATAGTATGACACCTTTGTTGAGACTTTTGCCTGGACCAAATGATAACGCAACATCTAGCAAGCGCTTATTGGTCATCATATCGGGTTGTTGTAATTTATGGAGTAAAGCTTGTCGTTTAACCGACACACTTTTGATAAATTGCTTGAATTGTTTTTCAGACTTAACTTCAATTATTATATTAAGGTCCAGATTTTCGTCATCCGTTGGCGAGATTGGTGTAATGCAATCACGATCAGCGTTATTGGTGCAGAATATTCCAGACAGTTGGTAGTCATTCATCCACAATTTAACAAGGAAATCCATTGGCATCATAACGATGAGGTCTTGTAGTTCATTGGAGTTTCGACATTTGCCGATTTCGTATTTACCTTCATTGCAGGTGTGAAGGTAAGAGATAAATATTGGGTGTCTGCGACCTGGCCAGAGTAGTTCTAAAGTAGTTCGTTAGGTCAAATAAATCTGTGTCATAAGGTCATGTAAATCATCTGGGTAATTGTCATATTCACGCATGACTTGTTCTAATTTATCATGAAAAAACACTTTGCCGTCAATTTGTACTATATCAGCTTGATAATTTGTGTATCTGGTTTGTCTGTTAGCCATATAGTCAAAGTCATCATCTATATGGTTTTGGTCATTTATAATATGTAATATTTCTCTAGGTTTAATTCTTGAGTTGAGAATGGATAGTAGTTTATTTCGGATTGTTGGGTTTTCGAATTTCGCACAATGTTTACACTCCTTGGCGTTGCCTAATTTATGTTGACATTTAATAAAGTAATGAATTTTTATAAGTTCATTAAATTCTTGGGTACCAAATGTTTGGCGTATATTTTCTGGCAAATCATTAAATAGTTTAAAAACGCTATATGGAAATGTCATTTTCAGTATGTTATCTTTAACTTTCTTAGCGTTTTTACATGGTTTAAGGGTTGGAATTCTTAGACCTAGCGCTAAAAAATAATTAAAGTGTTTGCCTTGATTTAACGTGGTTCTTTTAACTACAGTTTCTGTTCTATCCTGAAAAATATGGCCATTATTGTAACTTATGCATCTTGTTAAAATTTTGTATAAAATATTTGGCGCCTTGTTTAACAATATTCTATTTAGGTGCAATATCAGCGCCTTTTGATGAGCGTGATGAATAGCAAGCCATTGTGCATCAGCGAGTAATCTGGCTTGGGAAATTTTGTCAGATATTTTGACGTTGGTTAACATTCTAACTGTGCCGTTAAAAATGGTTTGTAAATTACGATATTCGCTTACTTTTAAGGGGGCTAGTATATCAATAAGATAGTTGTACATTCCGAAGTGTAAACTACTAGCTATTTTCAATAACTGTTTTTTATTGTCAAAATCAGTTAGTAGTCGTAACTGCGACTGCTGGTGGTTAAATTTTTGTGAAAGATTGGCAATATGGGCAGAGTTTTCCATGCTGTTCATGAGTTCATAGCCAAGTATTTTGGTTTTATTTGAAAATTTTATTGTTCCAAAATTGGTGACCAGTTCAGTGGGTATAATTTCATTTTTAGACCACTTACCTAAAACTAGGCCGACTGATTTATTGGCAGAGAGTCCAAGCCCTATGTCTTCGAGTTTGTCCTTAATTCGAGTAACAACTTTTTTTGCGCGGGTGAGGGCGTCATTGTAGTCGGTGCCGCCTACGCAGACTGAAAAGTCATCGGCAAAGAGCGTCATTTTGATGTTCGGGTCACCCTTAAATAGATTTTTAACACAGTCAATGACCAAATTAAAGAACACTGGCGACGTTGGTTCACCCTGTGGGCATCCAATACGCGGTAAAGGGAACTTTTCGGATTTTTTACCATTTGAAACTATAACGCCATGTCGGGTTCGAAACATACTTTTAAAATATTTTAGACTTGTGGGTCCAACTAGCATTTTTAGCATATGTAATATAAGGTCATAGCTAAGCCTACCAAAAGCGTTGCTAAGGTCGAGGGCCAACACTATAGTTTTTTTATTGTAAAGTTTTATGTTATTATAATATAGTAGGGTTGCTAACGCTTGGCTACAAGAGTGGGCTTTTCGAAAACCGAATTGGTTCTTAAATAGAATTTGTTTGGATTCTACAAAATGTGAGATACAAGCTGCAACATATTTGCCCTCGATTGAACAGAAAATATTGGGAACTGAAAGAAACCTAGTGTTTTTTATGAGTGTAGGGTCACCTTTTTTGGGGATTGGTGTTATCTTATTAGTTAGAAATAAATCAGGATAATATCCTTTAAGTGTATTTAGTTTAACTGATGTAACTATATGCTTACCGTAAATAGCGGGGAGGGAGCTGACGATCTGTCGGTTGATGGGGGTGTTGAGTCCTCGAGTTTTGAGTTTAGTCGAGGCTAAACATTTTTTTAGTGAATTGTGTTTATGATTGCCTTCCCATTGAACTGGGTAATTTTCAAATAAAAATTTATCTTGTTCTCTAAGTTTGATATGATTTATTTTGGAAAAACAGCTTATTGTTTCAAGTGATTTTAAGCCATCATTTTGTAATTTTAGAAAATGGTCTTGGAGGTTATCAATCCCGTGTACTACAGACTTACAAAGATTGGCTTTATTATCAGGTGATATTCTATTGTGAATCTTATATATCTCATTTGTGTCTAATAATTGATTGTCATATTTGCGTGTTTGATTATACCTTATATCACGACGAAAGCAACGTGAAAGCTTTTTCTTCAGGATTTTATGAATATGAACGTCTTGAGGGAGATTTTCTGCTACAACTTTATCCCAATATCTTCGACATGCAATCTGAATGATTATAGTGTCCTTATTCATAACAGTTTTAAAGGGGGAGACTGAAGAAGTACGAAGAGACTCGGGAGATATTAGGTCAAATGTATTGGCTGTAAGGTTGTACAGTTGATCAGAAAATTCAATTTTTCCAAAATCGATATTCTCAGCGTTGAACAGTCGACTTTGGTTATAGATGAATTCGTTAACTTCATTGACCTGAAATTGATAATTTGATTCTGGTAAAATAACATTATCAATATAATTCGTTAGACAATATCCTATGTGTTTAACATTAAGCAAATCGATATTAGGTCGATGAAAATAGTCAATTTTATGTGTAATTTTGGGTGTTTGAAATACAGTTTCAAATTCAAGAAAAGTATGACCGTCGTTTTTCACTGTTGCTTGGCAGTTAAGATTTTTAAGAGTCCCTTCAATATTTTTTGTTAAAAATACATCAATTTGGCTACTTTGCTGACCATCCCTGAAGAACGTATTCCCTCTAACAATACTTTTGAAGTTTTTGAACATATTTTTCATAGGTATAATCAACCTAGATTCGTCATTATTTCTGGGAGATCTATAACTACCATTTAAATCGCCACAAATAATAGCATTGCGTGGTTTAGATATTCTTTCACGTAGTTCACCAAACCATTCAACGTATTGTTTTGGTATATCAGATATGTTCATAGCTTCAGTTTTGACGCCTTTATGTGCTTTATAGAAAGTAGTAATATTAACGTCAAATTTTTGATATTTAATATAAATTGAAGTAAATGGTCCATTGAGTTTAATTTGTTTAGTGTATGGGACCAGATAATTTCGAACTAAGATAGCTGAGTAAATTTGTAAGATATCACCATGATCATATGGTTTGTGAAAATAAACTTCAAAGCCATTGGGTATATATGTTTTATCCCTTATACGTAATACGTTACAGTTAAGTTCAGAAATGCAAAAGATTGATATATGGGGAAAAGCATGCGTCATTTTACTTATCTGGTATCTTACGTCGTTAAGGTTAGTGTAGCCTATAGTTATGTTAACAAATTTTTGGTCTTTTAGATTTAAGTTATCATAGTTTTTGCTGACTGATTGGGTAGAGGGTACCTCAATATGTATACCGTCTATATTTAAATTAATATTTTCAAAATTCATGGATGGCATATTAAGAGACTGAAATTTGTGTCTATTTTGTTCATCTATTACAATTTCAGGCACAATAATTTTTTTATTAACTTCTAATTCACTTAACGGGCCAATTTCGTCTGCATCATTAAAATTGTAATTAGAATTTACCAAGATGTCATATATGTTACGGATATTTTCATTTGAAATTTCATTTACCTTAAGCTTTGTTTGACCAATCCAATATTCATTTTCAGGACCGTTATGGGTTTGCACATTACGATTGGTTCGCCTGGACGGAGAGATACATTGTAGGTTGGAGCTAGATGTAGGTAGGTTATTTTCAAATATTGGAAGATTTTCCATGTATATTTCGGCCTGCTCACCTAAATTATGAAATTCGTTTATTGTACCATGGACATTGATTCTTGGCTGTTCTGTTCGGCATCTAGGAGGGAATCTATTCAGTGGTGATATAATGAAATTATTTTGATTATTACCTAAGGTTTCACGGATACTAATTGAATCACGGAAGTCGTTTCGCACTTTGAGACTGCTATTGTCGGGGATATCAACTGGTGGGGTAAGGCTTTGAAAAATCCGCATTATATCCCAAGCTAGCTCTTGACTAATTTGTGGGGTAAAACGGTTCATTGTGGCCGTATCTCGTGAGATGTATTCACAAACTTTTTTACATGAAAGAAAAAATGTTAGTTTTTCGATACGCGCAATGAGTATAGCCGCCTCGCGTTGGTCGATTTCTCGACCATTCAATATTTCTGACTCATGAATTAGGATTTTGAGTAAATTAACGGTTTTTTCAGGAATGAAGAAGACACAAAATTTCCACATATTGTGATATGACGTCGCAGCTCTGAGCCGTGCGTGCGAGCTGGATATATACAATTTGTGATCAAGCGTAAGTTCATTCTCAAGGTCAAGTTTATCGGGGATCAACAAAGTACCGTTATAATTAACCATTTGCGCGATTTTCATGTTCTCAATATTATCGCCTGGTATGTGCTTTGTGATAGGCCAATTGGCTATTTTGTAACGCGGAAATTCTTTAATTGGCGGCAGAATGAATTTAGCGTCGTCTGGGTTAATTTTAGGGGCGATATAGTCTTCATAATCAACTAAGGCCTGTTTAATCTCAGCCTGAATGAACTCAGATTCTTCGACCTGACTTGAGCTTCTTTGCCGTTCAACCAATATGTCAGAAGGCTCACTTTTAATGCGTTTCTTTGTTTTCCGTTGAGAGTTTTTTACAACTTTTTTAGAGACATTAGATTGGCAATTGACAACTGATTGCGAAAAAACATCGTCATTTTCAGTGTCGTTGGTCTCATTAGAAAACGGGTCAGCTTCCATAAGTTTAAGTGCGGGCCCTTTATTTTGTACCAATGTCTTGTGCGCGCTTTCAAAAATGTCGACTTTTAGTTCATTAATGTACGCATTTTTTTGAACTTTAGATTGCCGGGATTCAAATGGGGAGGTATCGCGTTTGCGTTTAATACTAGAGGTAGGACTTTCCATATGGCGTACATGTTTTTTAATGGACTGTTGGATCAAGGGGCTTTTATAAACATTAGGGGATTTGGGAGTGACTGGGCGTTTGGGGCTGTATCGCTTTGGTGATAAATTAATGTATTCACCACTGTCCTTGCGGTTTTTTTCTTTGATTTTCATGCCAGTTGTTTTTTTTACCAATTCTGTTGTAGGTGTCGCTGGCAAGATTTGTTTTGGTTCGCGTTGGTTCAAATGGGAAGCTGGGGACGACGGCAATGAAGGTAAGAAATTTTTGTTCAGCGTGCACCCAATTGCTTCGTTGAACTTATCAGCGCTGTGAATTCGTAGAAATTCTGGGTCATTGGGCGTGTCAAGGAGCTGTTTGAAATGCTCACTTTTTCGGATGTTGTACAGTAGCCCACTAAGCGCAGTGCCGAGTATGGCCGTATTTTTGATATTTTTTTGGACCTTGCTTTCCATACACAAAAACTTTTCTTCATTGTCACGGCTAACTTGCTCTTGTGTCGCGATTAGTTGTTTTATGGCCTCAAAGTGATTTTTTTCTTGAATTTTCGTTCGAGAACGCAATTCAGTTATGTGGGTATTGTAGTTTTGCAACTCAGTTCCCACTGTTTGTTCAAGATCATTTCGCTGTTGATTTAGTAAATTTGTGAACTGGTTATTCAACGTGCCTGAGCAATGTGACACGATTGCCTCATGGTCAATAACTGGTTTTTCAATCGCATTAACCGTCTGTTTTAACTCGTCCACTTCTTTACGCATTTTTTTGACGGCTGGTGCTTGGTCAATTGAGGGTGATGGGCGTTTGTAACCAGTGTCATTGTTGGAAGGACCATTATTATCATAATAGTCCATCATGCGTAGTATGTGCTTTTTGGCGGCCTCATTAGTCGTGAGCGAACAGCGCAGCTCGTTTTCGCGAGTATAGAAACAATTTTGTAACCCTTCATGTAGACGCGTATCGCCCTTTTCACCTTTTTCGTACTCGTCAGAGATAGCGAAAAACCGGTTATTATAATCGGTCCAGTTGCCAGCAGATTTACATTCAGCGATTTTATCTTGTTGTTCAGGTGTGGAATTGGCCCATTCGGCGTCGGAGCGAAGCATACAACATTGGCCGTCAATACTGTCGGGAATGTGCTTGATTGAAACCGTAAATGGAGCACAGTTGATGGAATTTCGGTGGTCATCCATAGATGTTTGCCATGCTTGTCGCTTTTTATCAAGTAAGGTAATGTTGCTTGGTTTTTCGGATTCAATTAGCATGTGCAGGACTTTAAAATAAGCATTTTTAAGGCTTTTCGCCGGGGGAACAAGCATAGCCCATTCCCCCTCGAGGTGTGAACTAAGAGGGTAGCACATTTCGCGGCAAATGGGCAGTCGGGCTAAGCGAAACCAGGGTGTTGATTGGTGGAAAATGTTATCACAAAAATAAACTGCGCGCATTAGGTTAACAATATCGCCAAAAATGACTTGTGGGATAATTGTACCTTCATGTGGTTGGGACTCTTCTACCGAAAAGTTTTTGACCTTGAATTTATTGAATTTGTTTATCATGTGCGAATAGGGCATGCCTCCGTCACGGCCTTTAAGGTTTATAGTAAAGAAATCTTGCGTAGCGTCTTGACCGACACCACCATGTTGCCACCAGTCTGGTACCGTTACATGTTCGTGACAATCCGCGATATCAATTTGTTTGCGCGAATTCATTGATTTTTCATAGTCAGCTTTGGTAACAATTGAATTTTTGAGCGTACATAGCCAGCGATACATTGGCGGCACAGCACTCTTTTTTCCGAGAAATTTCTTGTTTTGGTCATTTGAATTGGCACGACCTCGTTCATTGTCACTTTTGTCATAATCGTTGGAATTGTTCCGCGGGTTGACGGGTCCTTTATTATTAGCTTGTTTCATTTGGAGGTGCGCATTGAGTACCGTTTTTGACCCAAGTTTAAATCGTGATGTTGTGGCGGAAGGTTCTATGAAAATTATGTTTATATTAGGAATCAGTTAACATTATTTTTAATGGAAAGATGAAAATAAGAAGAATATTATCATTTGGTTATTGTGTATTTTTGGAGAAAGAAAGAAAGAAAATGTAGCGGTTCTATTTTGATAAGTTTAACCTACGCGTTTTAGATTTTGAAATGAGGTTTCTTTCTTATTTTATCAACCTACGCGTTTCTAATTTTGACATGAATCTGCGGGTTTTTAGAGACTAAAAAGGCATAAATTTCAACGTATGTATGGTATAAGTTAAATTATAATAATTTATAATTTTAAAGTAGACCCTTTTTTGTATTTTTAGATAATTGACAAAATGGAATTTCTGCGGGTTTTTTTTTATTTTATTTTTTATTTAACTCTTACCGATATTATCAACATCGGGAGGTATAGCGAATGATGCTTCTGCCATAACTGCAAATAAAATGGAAACTGTATTAAAATGGGCTGATTTTTCTCTTCTTTATTTTTGTGTGTTTTTTTTGAATGTGGTAAATTGCAGAAAGTGATTTCGCGCGCAGTAACTTTTGTTTTTTTTTGGATTGGTTTGATTGGTATATGTCGATTTTGTAATGTATTTGTAGTTTTTTCGTCGCTAATATTGGCTTTATCGTTCTAGGCCAATCGATGTTTCTAGAAGCTAACGTTTTTTTATGAAATTTATGATAATAATTAGTGAAATAAAGACATTTTATATATTATATTGTATCAGTTTTTTTATGAGAACGTGTGTATCGTATAAGAAAATTTTTCTACAAGAAGAATATAGAGTGCTGCGACATAGTAATGTTTATTTNAAAAAAATTGTAAATTATTAGTATTTTTGTACAACCAATAAATTTTATTTTACTAAAATCATCGATTAGAAAAAAAAACTGTCAACTCGTTTGACTTTGTCAATTCGTTACGTCACCCTATCGTTGCCCCAAAAACTCCCAAAAACTGTCAACTCGTTTGAATTTGTCAACTCGTTAGGTGTCAACTCGTTTGGTGATCAACTGTATTGTAGAAAAAAAAAATGGTTTATAATCTCAAGTCATTTTTTCAAAGTGCTAAAGGTCAACTGATTTTTTGGGGCTTGACCTTATAACCAGACCCCCTGTAGTATATTATATACAATATATATTATATACACAGGATATGCAGTTAACCGTCCACTATTTTTTTTAAAACTGGACGGTTAACGGCTCAATGCGTAGGCAATTTTTGGGGAAATTTTAAAAATCGATACTGGACGGTAAACGGCAAATAGGGTGGTAATATATTTGTTTATAGAAATCATGTCTTTTTTCACTTTTTTTTGGTTAAGAGTCTTCACTGTACAGTATGACTCACAAGAATATCATCTGTTATTTTAGCAAACAACGACAATATGTACTGGATCGACTTCGCCGAAATAACTTTAAGCTATATTGTAAG
Organism: Oikopleura albicans; assembly: GCA_004367875.1. Taxonomy (NCBI): domain Eukaryota; kingdom Metazoa; phylum Chordata; class Appendicularia; order Copelata; family Oikopleuridae; genus Oikopleura; species Oikopleura albicans. The sequence continues at coordinate 238,523 of SCLG01000272.1, forward strand.
ACTTTAAAGCACCTGAATATTGAGCATCACGGCAGACCAGTCTATAATACCATCCAACACAAACAAATGGCCATGCGTATAATTGATATGAAATTACGAGGTATGATCGCGTCCTCTGTCGAAGGCCAGAGATGGTTCTCATAAACAGAGGTCGGCAGAATTTGTACCCTTATCCGCGGACCAGGATAAACACGGGTAACTTTCAATGGTAGGGTATGGTCCATTACCCGCGGATAATTCCATACCGTATGGAATTATCCACGGGTAATTACCCTTGCTCGGGTATATGTCATAGCTGGGGTAATTATCATTGAGAAGGAATGAAATGATGTACAGTCCTTACTTTCATTATTTTTAGTACCCTTTTTTTTCAGTGAATGGTAGGTTACAAAAAAAAAGTCAATTTCTGCCGACCTCTACTCATAAAGTTCTACCGGTTCTGCGGGCCCTGCAACGGTGACACCATAATAACGTTACAAATCGAATTTTCTTCAGATGTTTATAAGGTCTTATGGTATTTTTTTCTTTAGACCTTATAACCACTCATTTTTTCGAAAAACGATTCAAAAAATCAAATTAAGGGATAAAAATGGATGGTAGTAAAAAGTAGAAAACCCTTAATGTGAGATCCCAGGTGGAATCCAGGCCCTGTATCCTTAAAATGACGCATTATTTTAGTGATGAATCACATTGAAACTGATGCCTTGCGAAATGCACAATTGCGACAAAAAATGGCGTCTCTTCAATTGGAAGGCGAACAAAAATATGAAGAAGATAAATCGACCATCGACCAAACACACGCACTAGTCGACCAAATTATGCTAATTAAATCAAAAAGTACGTACAGGGGGACTGTAAATAATGTCTTAAAGAACTGTGTAAAGTAGGGTGTCCCAAGCTTTTGAGTATGGGAATACCAGAAACAATATGGAAAATCCAGAATATACATCTTGTAGCTAACTTTTCAAAACTATTTTCAAAAAAAAAAATTCGAAAATTTTCGAAAATTTTGCGTATGTTGAGATCAGTCAAATTTTTTTTTCTTAGAATCCGTAAAAAGGGGTCTCAATCACCTGGTATACCTTTTTCTTTGATTTGGAGACCCTCGAAAAAAGCTTGGGACACCCTAGTGTAAAGGGTACATCGCACTCGATATTCTTTTTTCTAATTATGGTACAATTTTCATTAAACATATACTTAACCAGTTATATTAACAATTGTTTTGCTGAAAGAGTGTTAAGATAATTGAGTAGGGCATTAGGTAAGATTATTCCATATCGTGATACGTTTTGGTCCAAGAAGGGCTAAGGTAGCCCAATTTTGTTAAGATAATTAGTTAGGGGGTTGTATATCCTATTTTTAGTCTTTTTAGATTCTTCAATGAAAGCTTATCTTAGTCATCTTTTGCAGATAAAGTCGCTGAAATAATGTTGCCAAGATAAACTTAGCCTATTCATTACAATAATAATTATTATTAATTGAATTTTCAATTATTTTAATGAAATTTGAATTTGATGTCATTGATCTTGTATTTAAAGAGAAATGACTTCCTCTCGGAGTCGTAATTTTACGCGATCAAGGTAATATACATCTCTAGTTTTAGTAAAATAAAAATTAATTTTTAATAAAATAAAATTTTTTTTAAAGGGTAAACGAAAAATTTTCAAAAAAACCTTATTAAAATAATGATAGTTGATGCCGTGATACCATCAATCGAAGAAGAGTTTGCCAAAACCGAAGCCCTCTTAACCANTAATTATTATTAATTTAATTTAATTTTCAATTATTTTAATGAAATCTGAATTTGATGTAAAATGATGTCATTGATCTTGTATTTAAATATAAATGACTTCCTCTCGGAGTCGTAATTTTACGCGATCAAGGTAATATACATGTCTAGTTTTAGTAAAATAAAAATTATTTTTTAATAAAATAAAACAACGAAAATTTTTCAAAAAAACCTTATTAAAATAATGATAGTTGATGCCGTGATACCATCAATCGAAGAAGAGTTTGCCAAAACCGAAGCCCTCTTAACCAATGAAGCCCAGCGAGATCAATTTTTGGATGAATATTTAAAGACAGAGATGTGAAAATGTGGTGTGATTTTTGAAAAACGTAACTCCAGGTGGTTTTTTTCTTAGTGAATATTGTGATAATGTTATATAGTTTAGGACTACAGGCGGGTTCGTTATAAGGCAAGCCCTGTGGACCGTTTTAAGGTCAGATCAGTTTTTTGTACTAAGGTCTAGTGAGTTTTTTGCACTAAGGTCAAACTTGACCTTAACTAAGCTCACTTCAGTTTTTTGAGACGCATGCTTCTAGGATAACGATCATGTCTTTTTAAGCTTTTTTTGGATGAAGATCTCTTATAGGGTTAAGTTTTGCTACGATAATTCATGTCTTTTTTATGATTTTGTTGTAAGAAGATCACATTTGTTGAGCTTGACCTTATAACTAAACCCCAGTAACGCTTGCTTAGTTTTCCATCTCTATGCTAAGCTGATGCACCTGGTCAATGATTTAACTGCCACATTCGACCATAATGACCGGAATGCACCTCCAATTGCGCGAATCACCAAAGAATTTAAGCCCGAGAGTTTGACAGCCTCAGAAACGTTGGAAATCATCCAGGATACCTTTAAAACAACAACAGAGATTCTCCAACAGTGTCAAAAAGTAGAGAAATATATTTCTGTTATTAATGAGTAAATATTGCAAAATCGGATAGATAAAACACCTGCGAATATTTCACACAAAACACAATCAGAAGAACGTTGGAGATATTTAAATGAGCCCTCTGGTTGATTAAAATGTTTAAGGGGTTCTTAATAATAAGGTCTAATNAAACGAATTCCATATCTTCAAAACTGTAAAACTAGTTCCAAGATTGGTATGGAAGTTTGGGACAAGTTCAAGGCTCCCTGGGTGGTCTATGACAAACGATATCAGTCAACAAACTGGACTAATTTGTTACCTGAATCGTTCTCAATAATTTATAAAAAAAACAATTAGAATTCATTGCGAATTACGGCCCTGTAGTAACTTTTCCAACGAGACATGTTTGTAAACAACGCCTATGTCCCCTCCTTAATACTCATCCAGTCATACAGTTTGAGGCAATGGAAATTGCTTGCCGTTTTTCTAGATTTAAAGATTATTATGCAACAGCTTAGAAAACGGCTAACGATCTTCCTTATCTCATTATTTTACAGTCCCCCACGGTGGGGGCCCACCCAAATAAGAAACAAAATCTATCTTAAAAAAAGTGTCTCTTATTCGGGTGGCTGTCTCTTACTTCGATAGTTGTACATATTGTTTAGTTGTATCTTGTTTAGGCCAAAATAATATATTGGGTATTTGTTTTTTAAGCTTACAATTGGCCTTTTTCAAATGTTTATTCAAAACCGAACATTTTTAGGTACAAACTGGAAAAAACTGGTACCAAGTCCTTGGGGCTATCCTTGGTGGATTATTCGGAAATTTCGCATCGCGGCTTTGATCTCCCTCGGGGAACGTATATCAAGGCCGTTGACGACTCAAGTCCAGCTGCAAGTGCCGGGCTCAAATTCGGAGACCGAATTATCAAGGTAACTCAAAATTTATTTTGTACTACTGAATCACTAAGAGATTTATCCAAAAAAAAATATTATTTAGAAACTGTTATAAGTTTCTTTGCATATTTTTGTTTTACTCTGACGCGAACGAAAAACGCGAAAAAATAGTTACTTTATAAAGAATAGTGGATGTTGAAAAGTGTTCCATTCAAACATCGTGTTAATAAATTCTTCCTGATCGGTTCAGCCAAATTGACCGGAAGTTAACCACTTCCGCCGGCACGCATCTAATTCATCATGGAAGGTGGAAATCAGATTAGTTTCGACCGGTGGGAGTTAATCCCCGTCTATAGCAATATGAATTTGATATTGTAGCTAGCGTTAATCAAAGTTGAACTATTAATTTGTGGTCGCGCTTAAGAATTCGAAGTTTAATGTCAGAACATTTCAATTAAAAATAAATTACGTTAAAAATAAAATTACGTTTAGTTGTGTTATTACGGAGATGGTTTAACGCCAAAAATATATTTTTCCAAAAGTTTTAATTAGCTAAAGATACAACTTGTAAAACGTGTATCTCTTCCCGTTAACTGGTTATAAATCGATAAAAAACGACTTTGAGCAAATTTCATTTTTCATTTTTGAACGAAATATAAAAAAAACCAAAATAAAATCTAAAATAACATGTATAGTCTATAGTATAGACTCTATACAGTATAGAGTTTACGGACAGTACGAACCATCAGAGCCGAACAAACAGAAGCTCGTACAAATAAACGCGGATGTGTTCACGGAAATTCACGATAAATGCGTTTGGGGGTTAAATCGTGAAAATAAAATGGTCATAATTTCTTTCGTCATTAATACATGGCCTATATTCCATGACAGTATAACGTTCAAAAAATGAATATCAGTTACAAAAAGGGGTCGTAAAATATTGTGTGTAAAAATTTCAAAATGCGATTCAGTCATTATCACTTCGACAGATTTATTGCCCTCGTATTAGCAGTGCCGAAACAAGTACCCGATCTGCCACGAGTTAAACCTTTAATTTGGTTTCTAATTAATCTCTGGTCGTGTTCGTTCAGTTGAAGCACACACAAAAAAAATCGGAGCGCGGCCTAATGAACTTATTGTAAGCCTAATTTGTTGGCTCTGGATTTTGAATTTATTTATTATGTTTTTTATCGTGTTTTCTCCACCACTCTCCGTGTCTGAACTTCCGACAAAATGAGCGTTAAACCATTTTTTGGTCATTCTAGCATTTTCAATTAGACAGTGCAGCATATACTCGACTAAGCGAGCGCGCCGAGATATAGTTAGGTTAGGGTTAGGTGGATTCGAGGGGGGGTTGAAGTCTAGTTGATATAGTACGTCTCCCCGAAGCGGCCGTGGGCGATCAGAGAGGCGCAAAATAGAAAGGAGAGGAGCAAAACATCAGAATAGCACATTAGAGTAACTGTTTCCAATATTTCCACCAAATATACAGACATTTTTATTTTTTTATTTAGGACGTTCTGTACCATAATTGTACGCTGTTTACCTATGTTTGTAACATTTAGGTAAACGGGCAAAATACCGTAAAGTCAAGCCATCAGACAATTGTCCGGTTGATAAAATCGTCCTCCAGTGAAACGATAGAGCTCCAAGTTCAACCCCTAAAACCACAGGTAAATAGAGAGAAATCAAATTGAGAGATAAAAAAACAGAGTTATGAAAAACACAATAACACATTTTCAAGCACGCGGCTGATATATCCTTGTATCAGGATCAGGTAATGTCATATATTTAATTTTGGTGTTTTGGTGATACTGCAGTATACTGGTGATAAAAATAAACGAATTTAAATGAAGCAATTTATAATTTAATATTATCGCATAAATTCATTCATTTGAAATATTACTAAGCGTTTATTTTTTTCGGTAAAAAGTTTTTTGTTAATTTCAAATCTTTGTCTCAGATTAATTTAAAGTTTACTGGGTTCTTTACGGTAGATTTTTAGACAAAATCATTCAAAAGTGTCATATTTCAGAAAGTGTTCTTATGACGGGGTCTTATTTCACAAGACAATCTTGTTGAATAATTTATTCAATTTGTTTTTTTGATGTTACTCCATTTTATGGTACATGAAACATAAAATTATCCGGCGTTTTTTTCTGTCGACTTGCAATATTATGCACGTGCATTAATGAATAGAGTTTTTGTCTTTATTATATTTGCAACGAAGAAAAGTTGCATGTTCCACATCATCAGCACCTCATTTGCTTAATATCAGGCAATAATCTACAAAACTAGTTAGCTCTGCTCAACAGCAAAAGTAGAATAAATCATAATATTTAAAACAATCCATGTTTTAAACAGTTTTTATAGTTTATTGCACAAGCGTTTATTAAGGATTAGTTTTGAAATTTTCAGATATAAAATAGGAGTTTGTGAAAACAGTTCGGAAGTCAGAATTTTTATACAGAATAAACATGGCCCATGTATAAGACTACTAAGTAGAATACGGTTTTATGGTGTTTTTCTTAACGTCTTATGGACCATAAGTTATGGTCCTCTAAGTATTGTATTTTCTACAATAAAGTCATGAACTTATAAACTAAATTTATACGGTTGTTTGCAAAAAACCATGCGACCATAGTCCATGTCTTTATGAGAACAAGTTGTCCATAACTTTTTGGGGATTATTTTTTCTTTGTTATAAGTTATAACTTATATCTTATAACTTATAAGATCATATATGACTCATATAATATGAGCGTAAGGTATTTAAAGGTTTATGGTCATATGGTCTTTATCACGTAATAACTCACGACGTGGCCTTATATCACTATACATTGCGGGTTAACTTTAAGTCTTTTCAGTTTGATTTTACTACATCGCCTTCTAAACAAAAATGTAGAGACGGCGGTTCTTTTTTAAATCCTAAATTTTTGAATAAGTTTTGCTGAAATACGTCTTAAAAATGGGTGTTTAAAATCCGTTTTAAAATTTTTGGCGGTAATAAATATTTTATTTTATTTGATAATGATTTCGTTAGAATTTCCTTTTAAAATATTTCGTATTATCAAGCAACATAAAGGGTTTATTTATAATTTTTGTATTTATGATGAGTAAGACCATTAGCCGCTCATTATGTTAATATCATTCAATCATCTACGAAACTAATTCGTTATGCTCAACTACAAAAAAAAGTAAAATAGGCAGACAAATAAGCGCAAAATATTAAGCTCGTCTTTTTTTTAGTTTTTCCATTTATAAATATTATGGTTTGGTGGTGTATCAAAAAACGCCTTGCAAATCTTACCTAACTATATTTATATTGTTGAACAACGAATGGAAAATAGTTTAATTCTTTAAGTGATTTCAACTCTTAAATGATTGGTTTAAGCGATTAATTTTGCTTTTAACCGTCAATGGTTTATAATTAGTCCCCATAATGGCTCCCCAATTTGTCCACTCTTGAAATTAAAATTATATAACTTGTACCTACAGTGATTTGCATAAATACACATTAACTCATAGCGGTAAGACGTAACTCTAATGCACACATTCAAATAATGTAAATATATTATAATAAAATAATTCTATAATCCGCCAAAAATAATTTTTGGAAATTGTGACCGGTTTTCCATTTTTTCCAAAATCTGCCGGAAGTATCGTCATTCTGATTTTTTTTCAGAACGATTTGAACAATAAAATACTAATATTGAGCCAAATTAGAGTAGTTTTGTAAAAAAAACAAATTGACCCCTATTTGGCGGCCCTGTAACTCGCATATGCCAGGCTGTACGATACGTGAACGATGGCATTTGTTGTCGCTTAATTAATTATATTATGTTATACTAATTGAAATTGGGATTATTTTTTTTTGTTGAAAATTTTCGGTCAACAAGTGNTTTCCCCAACGCCCAACGCTCCCAACGCGTTGGGAAGAAAATTTCTCCAACGCCCAACGTTCCCAACGCGTTGGTTGGTCGTTGGACGTTGGCCAACGTACCCCAACGCCCAACGTTTCCAACACTGGTTAGAATTTCCTTTTAAAATATTTCGTTTTATCAAGCAACATAAAGGGTTTATTTATAATTTTTGTATTTATGATGAGTAAGATCATCAGTCGCTCATTATGTTAATATCATTCAATCATCTACGAAACTAATTCGTTATGCTCAACTACAAAAAAAAGTAAAATAGGCAGACAAATAAGCGCAAAATATTAAGCTCGTCTTTTTTTTAGTTTTTCCATTTCTAAATATTATGGTTTGGTGGTGTATCAAAAAACGCCTTGCAAATCTTACCTAACTATATTTATATTGTTGAACAACGAATGGAAAATAGTTTAATTCTTTAAGTGATTTCAACTCTTAAATGATTGGTTTAAGCGCTTAATTTTGCTTTTAACCGTCAATGGTTTATAATTAGCTTCCCATAATGGCTCCCCAATTTGTCCACTCTTGACATTAAAATTATATAACTTGTACCTACAGTGATTTGCAAAAATACACATAGCGGTAAGACGTAAATCTAATGCACACATTCGAATAATGTAAATATATTATAATAAAATAATTCTATAATCCGCCAAAAATAATTTTTGGAAATTGTGACCGGTTTTCCATTTTTTCCAAAATCTGCCGGAAGTACCGTCATTCTGATTTTTTTTTATCAGAACGATTTGAACAATAAAATACTAATATTGAGCCAAATTAGAGTAGTTATGTAAAAAAACAAATTGACCCCTATTTGGCGGTCCTGTAACTCGCATATGTCGGGCTGTACTATACGTGAACGACGGCACGTATGTTGTCGCTTAATTAATTATATTATGTTATACTAATTGAAATTGGGATTATTTTTTTTTTGTTGAAAATTTTCGGTCAACAAGTGTTTTTAACAACATGGTGTTTAACGCATAAAATATAAATGAATCGAGCGATCATCAATTAAACCTATCGTGGCCAACAACGTCAAACACAAATTGAAAATCGTGTTTTGAGAAAAAAATCAATTAGACAAGGAGGCAAATATATTGCCACCGAGTAGTTTACTAATAGAAAATTGAAAAAAAATGTGAATGTCGGGTTTGGTGTAGGTAACCCACTTACCGGTGCACAATTAGTACACAATTGAATTACACGATTTAGTTCAACTAAATCCCACTTATTACTTATTTCCCACGGCTGGAATAAGATACGCAACATTCTTACGTTTGGGAGTAAAATTAAGCTTATAGGTTTGAAAATGATTAAAATGTAGCGATTAACGATGGGAAAGTAGCATTGTTTACGAACTTAAGTTTGCGGTAAAACGTTATAGTCTAAAACGTATATTTCCCATACTTCTTCATAAGCACAACAAATTAATACAATTTATGACGTAAAATATATTCTATAACTTATAGAATATATTTTTCACCATAAATTGTATTAATTTGTTTTTCAAGCTTATGAAGAAGCATGGGAAATACCGCATGAGAGAATTGTCGCACCATAACTATTGCCACCACGTGGCTAAAAACGAGATTTCCACGAGATATGTTTTCTATTATGTTCACCCGATTGACGGATTTTTTCAAAACGCTTTTTTTCAAAGAGTTTTTGTTTGGTCTTTTAACACTTTTAGGCTATCCTCAACTAATGTATGTCATAATGTTTATGCCTAAAATGTTTTTTGGATGAAATCATGTCTTTTTAAACTTTTCTCATGTGAATCAGAGGTCGGCAAAAATTGTAAAAAAAGTGGACCCAAACCGCACCTAATGGACCCGAATTGGACCCTAATTGGACCCTACTGGACCATGGCAAAATTAGAGTGGAGCCAAACCACACCTAATGGACCCTAATTGGACCATAATTTTACCCTAGGGTCAAGTGCCGACCTCTGATGTGAACTCCTCCCTCCGCGGACACTTTTCTATAAAATCATCTCGTTTTGAAGTTTTCGAATGGTTATAACGTCAAGTCCGATCCAGAGATAAACCTTATAACCAACAATCCTGTAATAAAGGGCCTGTATATGTATAATGCGGCATTATTAATGCCATTTTAATAATAAAACCTGGTTTGTAATATTATCTAACATGATAAAGGACGATTTTACGCTAAATTTAATTAGCTGTGTTTTTATAATGCCTTTAACAATTTTCTAACTATTTTTATACGCAAATAATTTTCTAATTAAAATATGATTATGTAATTTGACCCCTGGTGATGAATAGCGTGTATCTATTTATAGGTCACATGGCGAATTACCCTTTCATTCGTGAAATACTTCTATTCGAAATTGACAAAAAAGAAATGCAAATTCAGTATGATTCAATTAATGACGTGTAAAGATTACACTTAAATACCATTGACACTATTTTTATCTATTACCGATTTTGACACGTTTTACTGTTTTTGAGCCAAATAAGACTTTTAAACGGAAATAGTTATCCTCCCGTATCATAATGCGTCGTAAATTATTTAAATTCTATCAACCATATAATGGTTTCTTTAATTTTGGTATCTTACAAAAATAGCTTATTTACAGTAATTTCAATATAAAGATTAGTGAATAGAGGATCGTATGATTTTGCTTTAAAAAATTTATTCTGTGAATTTTATTTTTAATTATGGTAAGATAACAAATAATGAATATAGGAGATCAAGATTCAATTTGTTGACCGATAACTCTTCTCATAGCAAAAATGGAAATTTATAAACGCTACTAGTATTACAGTTTTCAAGATTTTGGATTCGTTTTTGTTGTAAACAAAGCGTACCAATAGAGCGGACAATCTTATTGTTTTTGAATTTAGTCTAGGTAAAAAAATATCGCCAAAACACAAAAAATGGGGTGTAAGACCTTGATCTTAAATTTAAAACAGCGAAATTCAAAAATCCGAAACAATAGTTTAAGCTCATTCGTTCAACGTTTCTTTTAAAAATTATTAAATTTTAGCCACTTTTTCAAAAAAGGACTTATTGTCTAAAAATTGGCTGTCTCTCATAATTTTTTAAGTTTATTTTTGAGATAAAAAATTGTTATCATTAATCTAGGTATCTTACATTACTAGCGTACAAATTAAAAGGAAACAACCGTTGCATTGCATTTTTATGATTGAAATTGTATAATTACTTTCTAAATTGTCGATAAATTACGATAAATACACCAAAACACTTTTTGCACTAAGGTCAAGTCATTTTTTTTTCACCAAAACACTTTTTGCACTAAGGTCAAGTCATTTTTTTTTTCACCAAAACACTTTTCACCAAAATACTTTCACCAAAACACTTTCACCAAAACACTTTNGGAAAAACAGTTTTTCCTCAAATTAATGTGTTTTGATAGATTTGGACAAAAAAGGTCGAAATTTCTGTTTAGAAAAAAAACGTCATTTTGAGGACCCGATTATCACATTTTTCAAACATTTTTCGAAAAATCTACAAAACCTACCACACGCAGCGTGTGATTCTACACCGGAATGGCGTTTAAAACAATGTTTATTTTTTTCTCATTCGACCGTTTAAGCTTCCTCCGTTCTAGCCCTATTTTGGCCTTTTTGGCACCTTAAAAAAATTCTAGAACTCGCTACGGACACTTCCGGAACTTTATTTTTCCACATTTTTTTACTAACTTTTCGAGCTCTACAGTTTTTTATCAAAAAATTTTCGTGGGGTGAGAAGTCTACGAGCCGCCATTACTAGTGTACAAATTAAAAGGAAACAACCGTTGCATTGCATTTTTATAATTGAAATTGTATAATTACTTTCTCAATTGTCGATAAATTACGATAAATACACCAAAACATAAATAGTAAAACCCAACAAATGAAGTACTTAGAGGCATTTTAAAGATTTCCGTTTCTTTTTTGGACAACTTCTATGTCCCCTCCTAAAATTTTGCGATGCGTCCGAACAAACTTAAATTCATCAGTTATTTTTTAAAGAGTCTTAAACCTAAATTTGATGCATAAGTTCATATAAATTAAAACAAGTAGTTCAATAAAAATGTGATTTCAAGGAAGGTGCTTATGATTTTGGAGTTATGCCTCCTTCAAACTTCAAAGTGTCGTGATTTTTTGTTAAGACAACTTAAATTTTGTTGCGAGTCAAGTTCAGACGTTAAACTCATTCCGGACAAATTCTCGTATCTCATATGTTTACTAATTGAATCATAGTATTTGCATGTTTTAAGCTTTTTAACCTTTATTTTTCGTCCAACCCTCACGTTGCAGTACGCTAATTATTGTAGAGCAAGGTCACATAATTTGCATTACTCATGTAGCAATTACCCAAACGTTTGTTAAAAAACGGCTAAAAGGAATTTTGCTAAATGGCGGAGGTTTGCTAAAAGCCTTCATATATGTCATAGATAACATTATAGACGTATCATGTGATGAAAAATAAATTAATTGAAGCTTGAGCTTTAAAGTACATTGAGTACATGGGGGTTGCTCATAAGATCAGCCATTTGAACCGTTGTAAAGTCAAGTCAATTTTTTTTTTGGCACTAAGGTCAAGTCGGTTTTTTTCAATATAAATTATGTCTTTTTCACTTTTTTTTTGGGTTTAAATTTAAAACGAGACATATACATTTAGAACGCCACGGGTAAATTTTTTTTTCTAGAAATCATGTCTTTTTTCGCTTCTTTTTGCGTGTAAATTTAGAACTTATTGTTGAAAAAAATTTCAGATGGTTATAGGGTCAAGCCAGTTTTTGCAAAGTACATTAAGTTTAAGTCAGTTGTTTTGACCTTGACCTTATAACCAACCCCCTGTATATTGTTCAATTTACATAAATACAATATTTTTAGTCGGAATACACACTACACAGATTGCGCCGTTAATCGGCCACAAAAAATTCCAAAAAGTGATCGTTTTTTACATAAATTTTATTTGGTTTATGCAACCAATTGGAATAAAAATCAAGAATATTTTTCAAAAGTGACAAGCAGGCTCCGGAGCTGGCCTCTGTATTTTTGAAGAAAGACATTTTCAATGAGAACGATTACAGTCAAGTATATCTTAGTGTTTAGTACCCAAATCTGAAAGTTTCAAATGGTTAGCATTTCAGACATTTTAAATTGCGATTTAAAACTCATCCGATTGTACGAGTTATTTATAATTAAATATGTGGTGAACATTTTAAGAAATTCTTAAGATAACAAAAAAATAATATTACTCTCAGTAGGTACGCTTTTCGTTCAGAGTGGCTTTATTTAGCACAAATTACCATCATTATGAACGCGATTTTCGAGAATAAAAAACGTTCCTAATGTGAATAAGGACTTCTCCATATTTGTGTTTTATCATTTAATTCAGGGTGAGAGTGAAACAACATTATCGTCTAACACGTCGACAGACAGTGAAGTCAGAGTGGCTACTCGGCCCTCATCACGGACCATTCAGCCCGGGGACAAGTATACGGTTGACCTCAAGAAAAACGAGGAAGGCTCGCTGGGCGTTTCACTCATTGGGCATCGGGACGCCCACGGCGCCTCGGGCATCTACGTGGTCTCCATCACCCCGGGCGGTTCGGCCCATTCGGATGGACGCATTGAACTCGGCGACCAAGTGATTAGTATCAATGACGTTGAACTGACCAACAAATCCCAAAAAGAAACTTTTTCGCTCATCGCCAACAGCCCAAAAAGTGCGAAAATTACGTTGATTCGGTCTCATACGGGCGAGGTGCCGACGCCTCCCCCGGCTCGGCCGCCGGCCAGCGTAGAAGATGAAATTGAGCGACTTAAGCTTCACGTCTCAAAGCGTGACATAGACAATGTCGAAATCATCAAGCTGGTCAAGGATTTCAATGGCCTTGGCATTTCGTTTGAGGATGATGCGCCGGCGGGCGTCCGCGTCCGAAGCCTCAGTGCTAATGGGCCCGCCTCGCGGGACGGAAGACTACAAAATGGCGACCGAATTCTCGCTGTTAACGACATTAATTGTCAAAAATCGTCGTATAGGGAAGTTACTGATATTTTAAAGTCTTCTCGCGGCACAATTAAATTGATTGTTTTGCATTCTCCACGCCGACGCGATTCAAAGGGATCCAGAGGTTCAAATGCTTCCCGGGACAAAGAAATAGTGCCTGGAATTGAAACGGAAATTGAAATTATCAAAGGTTTGTGTATGGCCCGCGAGCAAAATATTTTTCATGATTTTCGAAAAAAAAATGCTGAGTACATGATAATATTTTTTTATTCAGGAAACTCGGGTCTTGGACTATCCATCGCCGGTGGTGCAGAAACAGTCCTGGGTTGTGTTCTTGTCCATGAAGTTTATCCGGGAAGTGCGGCTCATTCGGACGGCCGTCTTCAAGCAGGCGACCGTATTCTTGCCGTCAACGGAGTCGACATTTCCGGCTTTTCCCATAATCAGGCCTCCGATGTTTTACGTAAAGCGGGCGGCGTTGTCAAACTAAGAATTATTCGAGATGAAACAACAGCGTCATCTGAGAATATCAAAGTCCGTTTAAATAAGGTTAGTGAAACAATCCGTGATTGTTTTGGACAAAGATCTTATCAATTAAATTCCTGGGAGATCTGGTTATAAGGTCTCAAATTGTGACCGTTATAAGGTCAAGTCATTTTTTGGCGACTAAGGTCAAATCCAAAGCATTTTTTGGGAAAAAACTTTAAAATCATATCTTTTTACGTTTTTTCTTGATAAAGACTTTAAAGCTGCCCTCTTTGGGGGCTGGTTTCGATAACCAATAACATTAACTGGGATAAGGACTGTCCATAATTTATTTTTTTTTAGATTCCGGGCCATGGATTGGGTCTCAATATTGAAAATTCAAACAATGGTGTAGTTATTTTTGGCATTGTGCAGGGTTCGGAAGCGGCAATTGACGGTATTTTGCAACCAGGCGATGAAATCGTCTCCGCAAACGGTATTGATCTTACTGGCGCTACTCGGGACAAAGTTGCCCAAGAACTCAAACGAGCTGTCGGCTCCGTCCTCATTGAAGTCAGAAGACCCCGAAAAATTGCAGCAAAACAATCCCGGCGCTCGGCTTCGACCAGTAACGTATGTTATTTTAAAGCTAGGCACAATTAGTGCCTCCAAAAAATAAAGTTTGAAACAATCAATGTTTTGATTGAAGACCATTAAACCGACCTTTCACCGATAATTATTATAATTTATATTTATTCGACATGTAAGGTTCAAAAAGCAGGAAAACCGTTATTTTTCAGTTTTTCGTGGTTAGCTTTTAACCGGTTGACAGTAAACACTTCTAAGGTTCACCATGGGATGCGCCGTAGCGGTTTACCATATATATTAATATCAAGCAATTTGAAGTATTTCTAAAATCGGGTCAAAATCTCGGGTGTATGTCCTAGACATGTTATTCGCTATTCCGATAAACTGAATTTTAATATTTGATAACACATATTTTGCAAATTCAGTAAAAAATTAAGAAAAGTAAAGTAATTTGCGAATTCAAGAAGTAAGAAATCTTCTAATGATCGGTCGGATTTTTTTTAAATAGCCAGACTGACTGTAATATAAGAAATTCAATTTTAAAATATTGCTTCAAATAGGTTCGTAAGGTTGTGATTCGCCGCCGCCATTCCGCCGAGCCGCTGGGAATTTCAATTGCGGGCGGTTTTGGATCGGCGCTGGGCGACGTGCCAATATTCATCGCCGCCGTTGACGAAAATGGCCCGGCAGCTGAAAAATTACGAATCGGGGAGCGCATAATTACCATCAACGGACAGTCCTCCGAGCGCATTTCGCATAACGAGTGCGCGCAAATGTTACGCGCCAGTCCACAAAATGTTAACTTGGAGGTGCGCAACAGTTTCTAGTTTTATTCTTTTTGTTTAACCTCAAGTGTTCAGGTGGCACCAGGTGATCAGGAAATGCAATATATGAGCCAATATTTGGTGCAACAGTCGGACAAATCAAAGGCACCACAACATCAAAGGTAAATTATTATAATTTATTATTCTGTTCAATAAGAGGTTCTGTGTTAGTATTTCAAAATTTCAATGGCCTTGAATTTTTCGTGATTGTATGACCATGAAAGTGGTGCACAAATTACAGAAGGATTATGAAACGGATTTTCGAGAAATGTTACAGGGGGTCTGGTTATAAGGTCACAAGGTGTTATGAATTTCATAATATGAAAGACCTTTTCGAGAAATTGTGGGCCCAAAAGGATTTATTAGCACGAGAAAAAAAATCTTAACTCGTTTTATTAATTACGTGTACTTAATTTCTAACGAGGACAACCCAAATTTACCATATTATATAAATATTTATGAATATATGAAGTTAATTTTAAATATTTACTTTAAATCTTCAGTGCGATGGTTGATGTTGTTCTACATCGCGGTGCCGACGGGTTAGGATTTTCGATTGTTGGTGGGAAAGATTCGCCCAAAGGCGATTTGCCAATTTATATAAAAACAGTGTCGGGTGGCGCTGCGGCGCGCTCGGGCAAGTTAAAGCGCGGCGATCAGATCGTCTTCGTTAACGGCAGTTCATTGGATGGATTCACGCGGCAGGATACCGTCAACATGCTCAAATCACTACAAGGACAAATTGTGCTGACAATTGTTCCAGCATAATTATTTTTTTTCAATATATATTTTTTGTTCTTTTGATTTTTGTGATCACTCCCAAAACATATTGACCTTTCTGTTTATTTTTTTTCTCGTGTTCTGATTCAGTAGACTTTAGTCATATATAATTGAAATAATGATGTCGAGTAACAAAAGTGAAATTGACTGACTGAATTGATTGCAAAATTTTCAGGGTCCAGGAAGGGTTTTCGTTTTTCACACAAATAGCCTTGATCCCAAATTAACCGGTGCCATTTGTAATTGTTACCAAGAGATACTATTTGAGGATTTTCTTTGAAATCGATCGGTGTCGTTTATTCTATAAATGAAATAAAACACATATTTTGTAATATGATCCCTTATACAACGGTAAGTTAAACTTACTGAGTTGATATTATAACATGTTTTATTATTTTTTTTTCATATGGAAGAAAAAAGATTAGAATTATTTAGAGAAACGATTAATTGTGTGGGTCAGGTTCACTTTTGTGATCGAATATTTTGTTCACTTTGTTCCTTCTTTACAGCTGTATTTCTTCTCATTGGTTAACCAGTGGTCAACCGCGGTTCGCTGTTTCTCCCACTTTGCAATAGATGTTAGTTATCTTCTCGGCCAGTGCTAGTTTGTTTGG
>SCLG01000272.1:262783-275364 GCA_004367875.1 Oikopleura albicans
ATTTTCGTAACAATTTGGATTTGATTATGGCGATTTGAATTGCTGGCCGATCGAGTGTCAAATTTATTTAAAGATAAAATTTAGACAAAAAAAAACATTTTTTTCGTCTTCAAATAGTATGCTTTTATAAATATATATTTGAGGCATTGAAGTCAAAATTGATATATTTTTGTGATTTCAATGGTAGAGCGCTTCAAATCAGCCGAGTATAAATTCTGTTGCGGCCATTCAGCCAAAATTACAAACTCAGCCGCCCATCGAGCAGCCAGGCGAAATGATAACCGAAGAGAAAATTGATAAGAACAGCGCGCTTGCTATGTTCAAGGAACTTTGATCATTAAAACCAATTTGCCAGTGGAAAATGGGGCTTCTGATGAAGCTGAATTTTTATTAAAAATCTTCCAAAGCCCCATTTTCATGAAAAATTCTTAATAAGACTCTTATTATCAGAAAAATCAGAAAATAATCAAGTATATATAGATAAAAAGTAAAGGGAAAGCATTTTTAACACGTCCTTTTTAACACCAAAATATTTTAACAATAGATTTTTTAATCATTTTTTACACGGATTTCTGAAAAACACAAAATTTCGAAGATTGCTTAACATCTGTAAATATTTTGTGAACAAAAAACATGTCTTGTTTTATTTGAACAATAGATTTAATTTACAGGGGGGTCTGGTTATAAGGTCACAAAAGGTGACCGCTATAAGGTCAAGTCATCTTTTTTGCACTAAGGTCAAGTCATTTTTTTCTTGCACTAAGGTCAAGTCAATTTTTTTTCAAGTATGTATTTTGGGAAAAAATCTTTGAAATCATGTCTTTTTACACTTTTTTTTTGGATGAAGACCTCCCATTTTTTTGAAGTGCATTAAGGTCTAGTCATTTTTTTAGGGCTTGACCTTATAACCAGACCCCCCTGTAAATTATTCCGAAAAGATTTGAAGAAGACCACTTCAATTGTTAATAATGTTTTTTCGTTTATTTGATTTAATTTTGTAAGTAATAATTTATCAATATATTAATACATATTTTATAAACTCTTCCCTACTAATTTGTTCATATTTATTCATAAATGATCCAAGAATAGCGGCTTGATGAGCAATCAAGAAGTTCTGTGCCGAATTATACGAAACATAAAAATTTCGGATCCTATTTACGTCATGAAAAACGTCCAGATAACAGTCGAATACAGACGGCCAATGGAAACGTTGCCCCTGTTGTATCGCCAACCGATCCACAAAAACAACCCATTTCACCGGTCAATCCAACTTTTGACGAGAGTCCGAGGTCAATCCTAAAGGTCAGGTTTTTCAATCAGACCATAATTATGGCAAAATACCGTGTGAACGGGCGATCACTGCAAGGCTTTGAGCAATTTTCCTATGATTTGTAACGATATTATGACGTCACCGTTGCAGTCATTGCCCGTTCATAGGGTATATTGTTTATAAAATGGGGAAATATTTTAATTTCATGAAATGGAAACTTTTTTACTTGAATCGACGCGAATTTTTTCAAACCTTTGAAACCATTTCAAACCTTTTCGCTATCTTAGAACCATATTAAAAACCTTACCAAAGAAAAAATCAGCGTATGAATCGGGCCCTCCTCCGCCCATTGTGCGGCCCAGTGAGATGGATAATGACGACGACGAGTTAACGTCTGGTCCAAGTGTGGCTCAAGCACGAATGATGTTTAACTCGCAGCCGGCTCAAGCAGCCCAAGCGCCCCCGTCAAAGATTCCGGTTCATCGCAATGTCCCACCGCCGATCCAAAAACCGGCAGAAATTATAAAACACAAAGGTGGTTATTTTTTAACACACACAAAGGGAAAATCTTTCAGAGGAGTTTAGTGAGTTTTTTTTTATGTTTCTGTTCTTATACGAACACAGGTGATCCCTTGAGTTAAAATGGTTCCGTTTTGATGTATGTTAAAAACTAACCACCAAAGACTCCCAAGTTGAGGTGCTTGACTCGGAGCCCGAGATGGACTGGGACGATGACTTTAATCTCATGGGAAATAAACAAAAACCGGACAATACTTTTGTCCCGGCCCGAAAACCGGAAGATTATGTCCCATCTGAAGATGATGAGACAAACCAACAAGATTCGATCATACCGTCTTATGAATTGCCGGCCATGGGAACACCGGTTAAAACAACTAACGCCGTCCGGGAGCCTTGGTCTGATAGCGAGGAAAGTCTGGAAGTTGACGGGGATGACGTCGGGGAGTTAACCGACCAGCCCGTTTATACCAAACCGCCAGATCCCGAAACGCAATCCATTTTATCGCAACAGTCCGTTACGCTCACTGATCAGGCCGATTTGAAAAATTTGGCCCTTAAGCATTTCACCGAGCCGAAACAAAATGAGGGGGCCGAAAATGATGAATTTGACCTTGTCGGAAATCGGGACCAGACCGGTGATAAATTTGTCCCGAAATCGAATCCAGAGGACTATATTAAATCATCGGACGAGGAAACTGTCGGGGAAATTACACCATCGGCTCCTAAAAATGAACCAAAAACGGTACCAGTCGTTAAGAACTCGGCAGACTCAAATTCGGAGTCCACTAAACCAGTGGCCGCTGCCCGAAAGGCAAAATCACTAAGGTAAGTTTTAGTGATTATATACTTCGGATTCAAAGTGCTTCAAAGTGTCCCGTGTTGTCCCCTTAAAGTGTGTTTTAAGTTTCGTGGTGGCTGGTTATAAGGCAGTCTTGTTTTTCCAGTTATAATTGTCTTATTTTGCTGCATTAAATTTCTTATTGTGAAAAATGGTTACTTGAATTTTTAGACTTTTTCTAATAAGTCAAAAAAGATCTTTTTGCTAAAAATTTTGTACCGATCATATTTTGAGGTAGATCGTAAGGTTTTCAAATTTTGGATCTTAATTTATTTCAGTTTTTAATTCATTTTAAATTTTGACCTCTTCCACTTAAGGGCCCCAAATTGGGGCCCCAATACTTCATCTTTTTTGATAATATTTTCAAAAGTTATAACATTATAATAATATTTATTTATTATGAATACTTTGAGTGATTATTCTGTTTACGGACAGTATACTATGTTTTCGATTACAATTATTAAACAAATGTAGCAATAAAATAAATATTTATTTTTTAATCACGATAATAAAGGCGAAATTTACCCGACGCTTTTTGGTTGAGACAAAATCAACATTATTTTTCCATAAATTTTACCAATTGCTCTTTTATGACCGTAACTTGCTGATAACGTTTAGTGTAGAAACTGATTCAAAATAGTCCGTTTTTCTTTGTTTGTCCGTAAAATTTGTTTAGTACTAATATTTCTCTCGAATTTTGTGCTATCGAACTGATTAAATGTTTTTTACTGGAACAAATCAAATATTAAATATCCAATCAAGTTTTATTGCTTGAATTCAATTGGCGTGTTTTGTTACCACTGTTTTCTGAATGATTCAATCGTTATCTTTTCGTCGCTTTCATCAAATGAGATTAACAATATTTCATTATTAATTTCAGCTTTTTCATTCGTCCAGAGAAAGAATTTGTCAAAAAAGTAGGGTTCTGATTCAGAACTTCTGAATGATCTAGGGATTTTCAATTCCTACAAGAAATTCTGACGATGTGGTCTTGATCAGAGATCGGCAAAAATTGATATTTTGTGTACGTTACCCTTTGGTCATAAATTATTATGATTTTCACTACAAAATGTTTCCCTAAATTTTTGTTAAATTGTAGTAAAATTTTGACCGTATAAATGAAATCCCAGCATTGATCACTTTTTTGTTGAAAATTTATGATTTCAAAATTAGAACGACACGGGTAATAATTTCTTTATAGAAATCATGTCTTTTTCACTTTTTTGGGTAAAGACCTCCCCCAGCTCACCAGGAATTTTTTTATAGAAATCTTATATTTATAGAAACCTTATATTTATAGAAACCTTATAACCAGACCCCCCTGTATCTTTTTGGACTTGTTTTTTTTTGCAATAAGGTCAAGTCATTTGTTTTGGGTGCATTAAGGTCAAATATTAGTTATAATAATAACTTATAAGTTATAAGGTCTATTTTTGGTGGTAATTTAACGAATTGTTTGCAAAAACATATTTCTCATCCAAGACTTCACCCTCTTTGAAAAACAAATACAGACCTGTTTTACATTGTTCCTAGAAAATCATGTATTTTTCAAGGTCACGCCCAAACAAATAGTTTATTATAAAAACATCTACTCATACATATATTTTAGAACATTTATTACCAATAAATTATTGGCTATTCTCAATAGCCTATTCATGAGCACTTCAGTTCCAAACCTTTTATTATCTGATAAACATCGATCATTCTCTCAGCAAACCGGAAATATCCAGCCTGTCTATTCATAAAAAACAAAATACAATATTTTATAGCTCTCTATTGATCGCAAATGACAGTTTTCATTCAAACGTAGCGTTGGAAACCACTTTTTGTTGGCCGGAAAATCACTTTTAACTTGCTATAAAACTTCATTATGTTCCTGTATAAGCGTTTTGTGGTAGAAGAAGTTTCATAATTAAAAATACTAAATATTTTATTCTGATAAGTTAAGCCTGAACCTCAGTAACGTTTACATAATTTAATAATTTTTGGTTGCTACTCTCAATTGACCCCTTGAAATATCATTGTCTGATTTTAGCGATTACTTCATAATTCATTGACGCGCAAGTTTATTTTATTTCCCTGAACTTTTTCAATCTTAACCGCCCGTGTTTATAGTTCAAATAAGTTTAGAAAGTACAATTATCGCCCATTTTCCGCATATTATCTTTTTAATAATACATGTAGCCGAATATATAATTATTTTATTCTGTTTTTGCTTTGCTGGAAATATGAGAGAGTTATTGAACAAATATAACAGATGTTATTCAAGGTTCTTATAATTATTGTTATAAATATTGGATGAAATCATGAATGAATTTAAGGTCTTATAGTCATTTATTATCTAAAGGTTCTGAAGCCGAGACTGCTTTTTGTATATTGGAGTATTATTATCGTACAGGGGGAGCGCCAAGTAAGGGTAGGTTTCGTGTTTTTCGAAACCTACCCTTACTTGGCGCCCCTACCCTTACTTGGCGTTGTCACCTATGCCAATTTTGTCTTATTTTGATATAAGGCTGACACTTTAATTCTTTAATTTTTATCAAAAATATATCTTAACTACGCAAATAATCATATAAAACAAAAAAAGTTTGATTTTTAGACCCTTATCTACCTTTAATTGGCGTATCCTTACTTTTTGGCGATTTTTTTTCGCTAAATGAAACCTACCCTTACTTGGCGCCCACCTACCCTTACTTGGCGTTCCTACCCTTACTTGGCGCTCCCCCTGTATACTACATGTATATTCGATATACCGTATATCGAATATACATGTAGTGTATATCATATACGGTATATGATAATATCATAATGATATACTGGTGTGGGTCGTCAGTTTGGCACTGAGCTCCACGCGGGTCTTAGAATAGATAAGACCGAGTACTGCTTTAAACCTCCAAGCGAAATTCGTTCGGTGACACTTTTTTTCTCACACCAGTACCGTATATCGTATACCCGTGTTTTTTGAGATATGACAGTTTTTGTATTTTAACCGTTATTTTAGGGCTGCTAATTGATATTTTTTAGCGTAATTTCTCTTTCATTATCTAAAACGCTGCCAACACCACCTAGCCAGTTATCTTAACAATTGTTTTGCTCAAAAAGTTGAAGGATTATTAAATTTTATAAAGACAATTTAGTGGCCCGTTATGTGAGCTAAGTGAAAATCGCGATACGTTTCGATTCAAAAGTGTTAAGAATCTTGCTTGACATAAGATACCGATGAATAATTATTAAAAAAAAGTCTAAAATTGCAATACTATCAAAACAAAATGATTTACAAATATAAGTAAGCGTTATTTATTACAATAGTGCTACACAATATTGGCTTTTATCCATATTCCTTATAATTCTAAAATCAACCAATGCTAATTTGATTTTAATTAGTCCAGAGAAAGAAGGCGTACAAAGCCGCAGTGACGATCTGCAAACTTTGGATCGCATCGAAACGAATTTAGACGACATGGCCCGAAAAGCGGACGCAGCATACGCTATTATGCAAACGTCAAAGACGGTTGAAATTCGGCCAAAATCGGGACCAATCGAGTCGAGCAGCAAACCCTCCCATGGGACGTCACGATCCGACCCAAAGAAAACAACAAACGGCAAAAGTGAGCAGAAAATGCAAAATGGACGTCCCATGAAAAAAATGCCCGATGAGGATCCACCGCCCTACCCGGGCTCGGGCCAGTCGAAGAAAGAAGAGGATTGGGCCTCTGAGAATAAACGACTTGCAGACGAGATTGCCGCCGCCCAGGCCGTTTTAGCAAAACTGAAACCCGATGTCAAACCAAAAGGAACAAAGTAAGCAGATTATTATACAAAGAACTGTGGGGCACCCAAATTGGGGGGCTCTCGCCTGACGCACCATAATTAAGAACCTTAAATTTTAGACCTTGTTGGTCATTCTGTGATATCTGTTATTTTTGACCTTTTTTATATAGGGAACACGAACCGTTTTTTGGCGCTTGCAGTGTACGCCGTACAGAGGTCGGCACTTTTTGACCCTACCCTGATTGGACCCGATTGGACCCTAATTTTTTAGGGTAGGGTCCGCTTTTTTTGCCAGTAGGGTCCAATTAGGGTCCATTAGGTGTGGTTTGGGTCCACTTTTTTTACAATTTTTGCCGACCTCTGGTCCTCAGTGGACCCTCTATGGACCGTCCACATATGTATAAGTTATGCATATTAAGAGTGGTAACCACCCTAATTTTCTCAATTAGGACGGTCTAGCATTTTGCCCATTTCTCTTGAATTACGGTACCAATCAGTTTCAAACTTTGTGTGCGTATGTAGATATGCCCTAGAAAGTAAATTCTGTGTGTTTCAACCTAACTCATTGCCGTCTATGCCCCCNGTTACTGCTAGCGTTCGACTTTCTGCGTTCGTGTTACTGCCCCACCGAAAAAACGGGTAATACCCGAGCAAAAATGTTGCTACCCAACCCTACCCGAACCGCGGGTATCCGCGGGTATTACCCGACTTTTGTCATTTTTACTAAATTTGTATAATACTTTAACAAATTATTGTTTTTCTTGGATTTTTAAAGCGGTATCGAATAAAGTAATTCAAAGGTCGAAAACAGAGGACATTAAAATGTATTTTTGCTAAATCGTTCATTGATCTCATATTTATTACCGTATGTTTTGTCATTTTTACTTTTTTTTTATTACGGTACCGAATAAAACAAACGTCGGTATAATCACAGAACATCTGTTTTTTCCGTTGTTAAGTTAAAAGGGGCACTTTTGAGTAAGCACGTATAACCAGTCCCTTGACAGAGCAGCCACGCGAAACGTATGCGCGGATAACCAGTCCCATGACAGGTTAGCCTCCCGAAGCTAGGCTGTTTATACACGTGTAACCAGTCCCATCGAGCTGGACTTGTTCCCGCGAGGCTTTTAAGGATCTTCAATTTTTAGACCCTCTGCGAACGCATAGGAACCTCTCTTAACATTTTCATCACGGACGCCTTCTCTGATAGTACTTGTCACACGCGCATACTCAGCCCCGCTTCGTGAGTCTACCCTGTCATGGGACTCGTTATACGCGCATACTCATGGGACTATTTTTTTAGGTTGTGGAGGTAACTCCGTAAAAGTTTATTAAAAATAAAAGTCACGTATTCAAGACAAGTCAGTTTTTTCAACTTTAAGTACTTTCATAAACACCACTTGTTGTACAGCTCTGTCATGGGACTGGTTCTACGGGCTGCTTTGTCAAGGGACTGGTTATACGTGCTTACTCAGTCCACCATTTTAAAATTTTTGAACTATTTTTGGTTTGAAAATAATAATAATAAAGCACGAAATACACAGTGTGTATTACACACCGTAGTGTTTATTTGTTACAGTAAAAGCCGTATTTCATAACCACTTTTTATTCTAGAAAGTTTAAACTATTTTTGGTTTGGAAATCATATTAAAGTAATAACTCATTTGAGGCATATGTAGCTGTAGCTCAATTTGAATATTCAAAACTATGGCTTTAGTTTATTTTTTACATTGAAAGTTTCAATTTTGAACTATAATTTTTCTCATTTTGAACAAAATTTGACCTTAATAAACAGTACTTTATCCTCGACTGAATTAACACGACTCAAAAACACGGGTTGTACCCGAAATTAACCCGACCCGTATTTACCCGACTTTACCCGAGGAGACAAAATGATTACCCGTACCCAAGTCGGGTAATATTCCGTCTTACCCGACCGAAAAAAATGGCTACCCAACCCGTGCTCTACCCGAGTCGGGTACGGGTAATACCCGAGCTAACCCGAGTCGGGTAACCCGAGTGCCGATCTCTGGGGTCCACTGTGGACCGTCCACATATGTATAAGTTAAACATATTAAGTCTACTTATAAATTATAGGCTATACTAATTGCTGTGTTAGTTGACGAAATCAAATATCAAGTTAACGCCCAAATAGCCCTGGGAAAATGTTCTTCTGAAAATATTTTTCCAACATCTATTATTGGACAATGTATGACTTTTTTCGACTTGCCCTAGTCATATGTTATATAACTTCCCTGAAAGGTCAAATCGGTGTGGTGGTGTCTTCATATTCAAATTCAAGTAAATATATTAAATTGAAATTTGTTCTTACACATGTTCTTAAATAATGCATTAATCAATTTTCTTTTTTTTCGACGAAATCATGCGACAGATTATTACGTTTGTTTTTTAGTCTCAAAAAGAGATTCTCGTTCTAAGAGATTTGTTTTAGAGTTCCTTCGAAACCAGTCAGGTCACCCGTTGGGTCAATAACCGAAAAACAACCGGCCGAAAAACCGAAACCGGTACCTGAAAAACCGAAACCGAGGAAAAAACGTGCCAATTTGCCCAACGGCTCGAACTCGATTGCCATCACTCCAGACAAATCAAAGAGTCAATATAAGGTTTAATAAGTTTTAAAACTTAAAGTTTTTTGCACTAAAGTCAAGTCATTATTTACTTGCACTAAGGTTTTTTGGGAAAAAAAATCTTTGAAATCATGTCTTTTTTACAGTTTTTTGGATGAAGACTAGTGTTTACTACAGGGGGGTTGGTTATAAGGTCAGCCATTTGTGCCGTTATAAGGTCAAGTCAGTTTTTTTTCACTAAGGTCAAGTCAGTTTTTTTTCAAGATAAATCATGTCTTTTTTCACTTTTTTTTGGGTGAAGACCTCCCCCCCGCTCACTATATTTTCTTTGGAAAAATTCAGCAAAAATGTAAAAAAAAATGGGGTTGGTTATAAGGTCAAGTCAGTTTTCAAAAATGCATTTAAGGTCAAGTCAGTTTTTTTGACCTTGACCTTATAACCAACCCCCCCTGTAATGGTAATTTCGCTTTGTGATGCCAAATTGGCGTTAAAAATCATATGAAGATCCTCTCCAAGCCCGACATTTTGAGCTGCAACACGCGCTATATATTTATACACCGCTGACCAGTTATATAAACGCTTTTGGTTAGACAGGTCTCGCAATGTTAGAGTATCGTCACACGCGTCCTACACAATTAATAATTGATAAGATAATTGCCAATTATCTTAACAAAATACAATTATCCTTATATTTTTGAGCACTTTTAGTGTTAGGATAACTGGTTCCGTGCTGTAGGTCTCTTTTTCAGTTTGGTTTTGAAAGATAACGGCAAAGGGTATGTTTTGAGTTTTAAAATTGACTGTTAAGGTAGACGACGGCGGTAACTTCGTGCCGGAGCGTGAGGGTTACGTGAACGATGTTATTTGTGAAGGCGCTGGAGTGATCAAAGACAGTATCCTAATTAAAGATACGAAAAGTCGAAAATGTACGTACTAACTCTCTGGTTGGACGCTTTTTTGTAGTTTAATATTTGATTTGTGACGCCCATGAAGTACGTCGACACTTTACACAATATATTTTTAAATATTTGACTTTTTTTATTGATGAAAAGTTAGAGATCACCAAAGTGCAAGTGTTTTTGTTGCGTTCAAAAGTGATTCGTTTTCGTATCTTAACTCGTATCTTTAACTCGTCTGTGCTTATTGGACAAAAAATGTCAAGTTTGCTCATTTAATGGTTTTCACAGATGCATTTAATGTCATTTAAGAGCCTTTTGACCTTGACTTCGTAACGCTTGTTTTCCAGCAATTATACGACGTTTTTGTGATATGAATACGATCTGTAAAAAATGCCGCCAAAGGCAAACAAAAGCATTTCATTTTTCATATGTCTATAACGGCAACGGTGTCAGAAAATGCATTCAAAAGCCGCGATGAAACAAAAAAACGTATTTTACACTCCACTTTTTGAGCTATTATTTGAAAAAGAAAAATACTTAAATTTAAGGGTGGTAGAGTCGGTTTGAAAAACAAACTGCCAAAAAGAAACCCTTCCTGAAGACAGGGCACACATTATATAAGTTTGGGAATACGCTGAGCACCTATATCCATCCTTTGTGATCCATATCCGTTTTTTTCCGGGACCATAACTGTTAACAGTGAATCTCAGTCAGAGCCTGAACTTGGGACATCCGGTTTTTTAAACGCTTATAACAAATTAATGGCTTGATGGATTCATTTGGTTTTTCTTGCAAACCATTTCTAAAACAATGAACTATCTTTTTTATATGGAATTTTTTTGAAATTATTTTGTTGTTATGTTGTGTGAAATAATTAATTTTTACTGTTTTTTTCGGACAGTCACAAATTATTCAAATGGTTAATCACACGTTTTTTTATCCCTGGTTATAAGCCCAAGGCAGTTTTTCAAGACTTTACAGTCAGTTTTTGGGATTTATCTGATAATAGCATCCCGGTATTTTCGTTACAAACCATGAATACATAATTTTTTTCTACATTAACGATAATTTATCGCTGATAAAAATTAAATGCATTAAAAAATTGACTTGACACTGAAATTTTACGTTATACGTTTTATATTCTCAATTAATGCGATATTTTATGAGTTAGTTTTAGCCAGTGGGAAGATAGTGGAATTCTACCCGAGTGCGGAAGAGCTCACTTATCCCTCCGAACAAGAAGCCCAATACGAATATGATAATAATATACAGAATAATAAACGAAATGAAAGTTCAAACCATCCATCCAAAGAAGAGGTAAATTTATAGCCTATAAATTATAGGTACTTTTTTAAAAGGTACAACGTATAAATGGGATAACGTGGAAAAGGCCACAAATTAAGCTCCCTTTTCAACGTTATCATTTTTAGCTTTATACCAATTCTTCTTTAAACCAAAAATACCGGGCGTATTTTAACCGTGAACATAAACTGTGAAAATAAATAAGGTTGAAAAGGGCGCAAAATTTCTCCTTAACTGCTGTTCCACCTGGTATAAGGAGAATTTGTCATAAAAATGGTGCTCAATGTGACTATTGGCCAATTGAAAGAGAAAATGAATCTCTTCGGACATGCTTGGCCAATCAGCGAGCGATCTCCATGGATTGCTTATCACTTTTTTTTGTTGAGCGTTGTCGCCATTGGCCAAAGGTCGCACTTTTTTGTTTCGTTAATTAAGCACTATTTTCATGCCAAATTCTCCTTATGCTCACTTATAAATTATACCTCTTAATATTACGGATAAGGTCAGTACTAAAATGACCTTGAACTTCCATATGTTTAGCCAATGGGAGATTCGAGTTCAGACGCGAGTTCGCTGGATGCCGGTGATGCGCGGTTACTTCAGGAGACATTAACCAAAGAAGCTGTATTTACGTTCTAACTATTGTGAATTTTTCTTTTTCTCTCTGCTCATTTATTTTTCTGTATACAATATATGACCCCCCCCTCCCCACTGGGTCCATGAATTCAGGGTTTCATGGATGAGTTTTTTGGACAATAGTTGAATGGCAATGTTGCATGAAAAACTGAAGAAATATTTAGCACTTGACAATCTATTTTAACCAAAATGTTTTCCCTAATTTTGAAAATCCATTCAAATAACGAGCGCCAGTTCCGTTCGAAAAAATTGGTCAAATGGAGTTTTATATTTCCTCTAGTCAATATAGGGGCCAATGTAAAAAAAAGGCAAATAATTTACCACACCCCTGTAACGTATTTCACCCATGGTTATTTTGCGACTCAAAATTTTTTTTATTTGACGTACTGGAAAATCTACAAGTTTTAGGTGTATATATTTATGTGAATAATACAGTCCGATATCAATTAATTGACTTCATTTTAAACTGCATAAGTTTCAAGAAAAAAAAATACTCTTTATTCCTACGATGTTGTAAATATTTCACCTCTTCTTAGTTTCATTTATTTAATTCAATAAAAGCTCGACGAATCCTACAATTTTTTTTTAAATTCATGTGTTTATTTTAATTATGATTTTTGTGCTTTTAAAACTAATGAAAATTAATATGGTTACGTATATTAACTAAGTACTACTCAGTGATTGTATCAATATTAGTTATCACCAATAAATCATTGTTTACATACCAACATTAGCGTGGACGCATACCGGGAGTACTA
>SCLG01000272.1:275880-312945 GCA_004367875.1 Oikopleura albicans
GAAGTGTTTTTCTTCAAGTTTTTTGTCCGTTTATAAACAAAGAAGGTATCCAAATTTATGACTCATAAATTATATGTATGATGTTTTTTAATTTTGACCTAACCATCTCCCTAAACGTTAACTATAATTAGCAAAAAGCCTAAAAACAACTAAAAAAATTTCAAAAAGTAAATTAAAACAAGATTTTTGGGGAAAAATAGATATACGTCAACATATAATAAAACAGACGTTTTAGAATAAACAATAACAGAATAACTTGCGTTAATAAATTAATCACAACATTCAATGAAGGTCATAATGTGAATAATATGAGCATGACCTTATAACCAGCCTATATTTTTGTGCATGTATAATTTATGGTTTACATAAAAATGTACCAGTTTTATCACTAATGGCCATCTTATAATCGAGACACTCAAGTTATAGGGTCAAGGACATATCGACTGTATCGATACTCTTGAGTGTTATATTGTTCATTGATTACATGTACTAAAAAATCTTTGATGTGTCTCAAGTTTTTCGATTTTATCGCAGTATTTTATTAGTTAATATCAGAGGTAACGCCGGCAGTTGCTTAAATTTCCGTTTTTATGGATATTTTTTAGATCAATTTCCATCATAATTTTACGGTAGAGAAATCAATCGTCCGTATTTTGATTGATTTTTATTCGGTATCGATTGACACACATCAATTCTATGTAATTTTTAAGAAAAAAAAAATGTACAGGGGTCACAAGGCGTGACCGTTATAAGGTCAAGTCATCTTTTTTGCACTAAGGTCAATTCATTTTTTTCTTGCACTAAGGTCAAGTCAATTTTTTTTTTGAAATTGACTTGCAAAAAAAATCTTTGCAATCATGTCTTTTTACGCTTTTTGATTAAGACCAACATTTTCTAGAGTGAAGACCATCATTTTTTGGGGAAAATCAAATGTTAAATTTTTTTTTAAATGATAATAAGGTCAAGTCATTTTTTTAAAGTGCATTAAGGTCAAGTCATTTTTTTCGGGCTTGACCTTATAACCAGACCCCCCTGTACAGTCATCACTCAGAATAAGCACGTTTTTTATTCTCCCCCACCCAAACTTGTGCAGATATCGAAAATTTTTTGCTTAGTGGTAATTCACGATTATGACGGATAAATTATGAGCTCTCGTCATCTGGGCCTGTGTGAGGCTCGGTTAATCGCTAAAGAATTCTGCTGGTTATAAGGTCTTTTTCCACTTAAAGCCTTATAATCATCCCTTTTTACTGTTATGTTCCATAAGCCAATCAAGTCGCCGTAACTTAATAATTCATTTCACATTCCAAGTTGGATTTTCCAACGTACAAAAACGCAATCCATATCTTGTGAAAAATGACTACAAAAGTTTGTGAAAGCTACAGAGACTTTTCAGTCATTCTCGATTAACCAATTTATATAAATTCTAGTAAATTAAACATTGTGGATCATTTTTAGGAAAAAAAGAAACTGTTGTTTATTTCTGTATCTCGTATCTATTTTGTGCTAAATTATATCATTAAGTTCATTTTTTTTAAATCTTATATTTGGTATTTTCTTTTTGGTTATGAAAAGTTGAATTCCTGATGCAATTGTAGGTTTGTATCAAAGTCCGGTCTTGATTAGCTTGTACTATACCACTTGCGCAGCTATCTTGCAGAAATGTAATTTTCATCACGTTTTGGTAATAACTTGTTACGCAGTTATGTTGCAGTTTGTTACGCAGTTTTGTTTTTAATATAAATTTAATTTTAAGCCTCAAAGATTCTAGATAAATTCATACAGGGGGTTTAGTTATAAGGTCACAAGGTGTAACCGTTATAAGGTCAAGTCATCTTTTTTTTCACTCAGGTCAAGTCATTTTTTTTTCAAGATAAATTTTTTTGGGTGTAAATGTAGAACGAGACACGTTTAGAACGACACGGGTAATAATTTTAAAAAATAAATCATGTCTTTTTTTCACCACCAGGAATTTTTTAAAGAAATCATATCTTTTTGGACTTATTTTTATACTAAGGTCAAGCATTTTTTTGGACTGCATTAAAGTCAAGTCATTTTTTTGGCCTAGACCTTATAACCAGACCCCCTGTATCTTTTTGAGATAAAAATTTAACATTTTACTGCGTACCGAAATACCCTAACCCTAAAGGTCCTTATTTATATTTCGTTTATTCGGCACCCTTTGACACAAATTATTACAGAATAATAAGTGACCAGTTTTTGGTTATTTAAAATTTTATCCTTATTGCAAGATGGTTTCCAAAGCTTATTCACTTTTCTTGATCAAAAAAATAAATGCTTAATGTTTATGTGTTTTCATTTCATTTAGTTCGAAAATTCGGACAGCATGGATGAACAGGTAGCTGCAGAGGTGGAGCAGGTGCCCAATGGATTTTTGATAAATGAACCGCGTTTTACCTTCGAGCTCAATTCTCTCGCAGCTCGACAGGACCTCTTAACCCTCGCCGCCCAGCAGCTCACTTTTGAACACGAAAACGGAAATACGATGCGACAACGCCAACGACCCCCAAAAATTGAAGAATACCGGGTCGAACTCATAGCTTTGTTTGTTGACGCCAGTTGCGCGTTTATCTTAACATCATTTGCAGAAATAACGTTTAAATGTTTCGAAATGGTCAGATCCGTATCAGAAACATCTTATATAACGCCCGTTACAAATGAAAGGGGGTCAAAATGCGTAAAAATGGCCATGTTTGACCCGCTTTCATTTAGAATGGGCGTTAAACTGCATAACATCTAATATAAATCACGGAGTATATGAAAAATGAATCGGTTGAATATTATCAATCACATTTTGTTTATTAAAAACTTTTTTAAGAAATGAAAGTGTAATTAAACTGTTATAGAAGTGCTAAAGAAAATGTAATTAACCATTACAATATTTACGTAGGGGCACAAATGGTGTTAGTAACACTTGTTTCAAATGAAAGTGGCGCGGCAATTAACAAATAAAAAAGTGATGAGTATTGATTAGGAAATTGCAATGAATCGATTAAAAAACGCGTCGCTTTTATTTTAAATCGTCGTTATATTTTTTTATTAATATGATAATAATAAATTGAGTCCGCTTTCAGCTCTGCCAATCGTCAATAAGGACATTGTGCGCAATTTCATTTGGGATCAATTAGACGCCGCCAATTTAGTTAGATTTCCTCGGTGAGTAGCTTTTCACATTTAGAAAAACAATTAGGTATTAGGTATATACGATTATTTTATTTTCAAATTAAAACCTGATATTGGCTATCAGGTCCAGAATTTTCCGGCAAAATCGTGCCTTTCGAACAAAAAAAAAGTCGTGAAAAACATGAATGTTTAGACTTTTTGACAAGACCTTACTGAAGCAAAAAAATCTACAGGGGGGTAAGTTATAAGGTCAGCCGTTTGAACCGTTATAACTTATAAGGTCAAGTCATTTTTTGTAGTAAGGTCAAGCCAGTTTTTTTTTTTGCATTCAGGTCAAGTCATTTTTTGGGAACAAAATCTTTAAAATCATGTCTTTTTAAGTTTTTTTTTGGATGATGACCGTTAAGGTCAAGTCAGTTTTTTAGGCTTTGGCCTAATAACGAACCCCCTCTCTATACTTTGTTTCAGTAAAATTTAATTAGAGAAAATAAAATCGTCATGATTTTTATTACATTTGATTAATTGATTGATATTAACATTTTTGCCCTAACTTTAATGCCGACCGTTTGAATTGGTACAAAGTACAAACTGAATAATGTCTAGTTATTCAAACTGAATAATGTCTATTTGAACGTTAAGAATGGAAAATACTAATTCTATTGTATTGATGTTTCACGTTACTCAGTTTGTATTTTATACCAATTCCGATGGTGCCGGTTGATTGTAAGCAGACGGATAAGGTAATTTATTGTTTTAAGTCCCTGCAAAGGTCGAATTCCGAACTTTCATGGTCATAGTCGTGCCGCAAATCGCTTGTCAAAGTGCAAAGAATACTTAGAAGCTCGTACGATTAAGGTGAATGGGTCACTGGCGCAGGAAAAAGTCCGCTATTTGTCGCTGTGGGATCGAAAAGTACTACTAGTTCCAGCTGGTCTGCAGGTATAATTTAGTAAAAATTATTATTTTTTTTTGAGTTGAAATTTTTTTTTCAGATGGTTATATTATATAACATACGGGGGGTCTGGTTATAAAGTCTCCAGTTCTGACCGATACAAGGTCAAGTCAGTTTTTTTTTTTGCACTATATGGGGGTTGGTTATAAGGTCAGCCAGGCAGTAAGGTCAAGTCAGTATTTTCGAATAACATGCTTTTTGGGAAAAAAAATCTTTAAAATCATGTCTTTTTACGTATTTTTTTTGGATGAAGACCATAACTTATAACTTATAAGGTCCGGGATTATCTCCGATGTAAGTAAAATTAGATTTGTCTACAAAAAGACTCCCGTGTTTGGCCTTTATAAATGTCATAAAAAAATAACATTTTAAATAAGGATGGCTTCATGTGGGAAATTGATGGTAACGATATAACGGACAAGAAATGCAAGCTGGCGGCAAATAAACGCGGTTTAAAGCAATATGGAACTGAGCGGCGACTGCGCGATTTAAAAGGAAAACACTTTGACTTAGTTGTTGTTGGCTCCGTTGCCGTCTGTCCACGGTAAATAAAAAAAAACGTGACTTTTAACTAGCAAAATTATTGAAAAATACCCAGATATTTTTTGAACTAAGACATATATTGTCACCGTAGTCTATTGAGTTACAGGATGGACCCGCTTAGCGGGCTATATATGATCTGATCAGTTTATTGGGATATAGGATGGGCCCGCGAAGCGGGGCTACATAGGATCCGATTAGTCTACTGGGTTACAGGAAGTGCCCTCGAAGCGGGGCTACATAGACTACATTACTAGTTTAAATGGTTGTAGTTTAAAAAAAACTTTTCATCACTTATTTTGAAGACCAATATTGTACGATAAAACCAGCTATTATGATTTTTTATTAAGGACGGGTGCGAGACTTGGCAAAGGCAACGGCTTCAATGACCTTGAGTGGGGCATTCTATGTGAATTAGGCGTGGTTGATGAACGAACCAAAGTGGCAACCACTGTTCATGATGTTCAAGTCTTGGACTTGCCACACTTTCTCTGTCAGGAGCACGATCTACCAGTTGATATTATTTGCACTCCTGCGAGAACAAGTAAGTAGAAAATCTTCAACTATTAGGACTTGCCATACGCGTCGTACGGTATACTTCATTTTTACAGTCAAGGCATCATTTTTTCAGATGGTTATAAGGTCAAATCGGGTTTTTCAAAGTGTATTACTCTCAAATCCGTTTTTTGGGTCTGACGGTTAGATCCAAAAAACGGATTTGAGATTAATGCACCTTTAAAAAACTCTGACTAAGGCCGTATAACCAGACCCTCTATAATTTTAGGCACAGGAGTTAATACTTAAAAAATTCAGTTCGTGTTCGAAACCGGCGTCCACGGCCGAGCGGCGTTAACTGGTCAACTTTAACGCCGGAGCTGAGTGATTTGGCGCCCTTACGTGATTTGCGCCGCTCGCAACGCCTCCGCGACAAACGGAAGGAGTTAAAAAATAATCAAACAACTGGTTCTTCATCGGACGGCAGCTTGAACGGTACCGAAAATACTATCACTACTAATGGCGAGAACAAAAACGTTAACAAAAACGTTAACGAAAATGGCGTCGTTAACGGCGTCAACGATTACTTGTCACCTGTTGTTGATGCACTTTGCAAATCAATGTCCGAATTGAATCACGACGTTGACTGCACACCCAAAAATCAACTCAGAGTCTGAAAATTATAAAAAAAATTTACAAAAAATAAAATAAGTAAAAAATTGAAATTCATGGAAGGCAACAATCATTACAAAGATAAAAAAAAAGTGCTGATTCATCTGGGAGTGCGGCCCAATCATAATAGGTACAATCCTGATTTTTTCCGCAAATTGTGTCTTGTCCAATCCAATTTCGTTAAAAAAATTTTCGACCCATTTTGACCTGGAATTTTAACATTAATTTTGACATATTTTAATACTAAAATAGTGAATATTAAAAAAACTTCCATATTTAAAATCAGCGTTGAAATTTAGGGTCCCAAATCTATACATATGTCCCAAAAGATGAAAATTCCAAAAAAAAATGGATCAATACCAACCCTTAAGGTTAACATCAAAATGTATGGCTTTTAGGTTTATTCCGTCGCGTTAAGACTTATGTGTGGCTTTAAGGTCAAGTTGTCCAATATTACACCGCGTTACATTTTTTAGGTTGTAGGTATTTAATCTTGGCAATCGGACAATAAGGGTAAAACTTAACAGACGTTGGTTATAAGGTCAAACAGTTTTTCAGACCTTTACCTTATAATTAACAACGTCTGTAGACGAACAATCGCTGTGTCGTGATCGGCTTTATATGATCGATTTTAATCACTACGGTTCTGTTTCTCCTAATAGCTCGTTGTCCTAATTGATCCGGTGTTCGTCCCTTTTTAAGTGGGCTTCCATCTAATGCGGAAATAAGAGATGATTTGCCCAGAGGCATTTTAGGGCACGGTTTTTTCANTTTTCTGATTTTTGGCTTTCTCTCAAATGAATCGGTACTATAAAACACTTCCCATACCCTAAATTATTTGTAAGAATATGTTTTTTGAATGTTTGTCTAATTGGGTAATCTCGTACGCGGAAGAGTTGTATATTACCTTAGGGATGCTTGATAGTGCGATTATTTTAGACCGAAAAAGAGACGATTAAAAAACTTAGTGCTAACACTTAAGTGGTAAAAAAATACTATTTTTTAATAAATATAATTTTCATAAGTAAGTTTAATTTTTAGGTAACTCATCTTATCTTTAACCCGAAATTCTTGGGAAAATCATGTCTTTCTAAGAATTTTTGAGAATTTATTTGAATGTTTTTTTGTTACAGTCCCACTAATATGTAGTTAGGTTGATTATAAGGTCATTGGTGGTTTTTTCTTAGCTTACACCGATTTTGCTATTGATATCCCGACCCTTAAAACTAGGCTAAGAGAAAAATTTGAAAAATCAAAATGGAGATTGGAATCTCTTCTAGTTCACTATGTCAGCCGATTTTAACCCTTGGAGCGCAGAATGATTTTTCTCTCCAAGAGTTGAAAAATAAAAATTGGCTGACATAGTGAGCTAGAAGAGGTTCAAATCTGCATTTTGTTTTCCTGGCCTAGTTTTAAGGGTGGAGAAATCGATAGCAAAATCGGTGTAAACTAAAAAAAACATCTTTGTTTTTTTTAAATTTTCACTTTATTTTTCGGTCTTAGAATTGATACCACAAAATGCGTCTTATAAATTAACCCTCATCAGCTATAGGAATGATTGTAATATCCAGCTTTTTCCTTTTCGTACCGTGTGTTACCCCAACTAATTTATAACGAGAGTCAAAATTACTAAAAAACGTACACAGATTTCAAATATTATTATTATTATTATAAAAAAAAAATGTTCACCACCGACACCACCATCACTCCACGACTGATCGGGAATCAACACTGACTTTTTTCCTATATTATTATTATTATTATTTTGGGAACAGCTCGCTTTGATCCGAAATTTTCGCAAAGGATCTTTGAAATTTCATCAATTACATTTGCAATCCCACAAAAGACATTTTAAAAGGGAAATAAGAGACTGAAAAATTGTCTAAGAAAACTAAACTTCACATTTAGTATTGAAAAATTGAATGCAAGGAGTGTTGGTTATAAGGTCTAATATTTTGACTACTATAAGGTCAAGTCAGGTTTTCTGCACTAAGGTCAAGTCAGGTTTTCTGCACTAAGGTCAAGTCAATTTTTGTGAATAAAATTCATGTTTTTTTAGTTTGCATTAAGGTCAAGTCATTTTTTTGGGGCTTGACCTTATAACCAGACCCCCTGTAGGCTTTTCAAGGTGAACTTCCAAAAAGGTGATCATTTTGTTTGGTAAAAATCATGTCTTTTTTTATTTTTTTAGATTTTGTCATAAAAAGATCTTTCGGTGATAAGGTCAAGCCAATGCTTGAAAATGCATTTAGTACCAAGTCAGTCTTAGGCGTTAACCTTATAATCAATAACCCCTGTAGTTCTAAAAATCTATTTTTGGTTCATCTCTTTGTTAAAGTTTTTTTATATTTATCGTCCCTAAAAATCTCGTTTGTGGGATTTTATGTTTTATTCGGCTATTTCTGTTACAAGTGGTATGTACCCCCAATTTTCCATCCATAAACAAAACACAGTTTTTTTTTCTCCAACCTGTTCACTTACTGAATGATTGTGACTATTTATGAGTTAAAAATATATTGAAATTTTGTTTTGTTTATCTAATGTAGTTGAACTTGCATCAGTGACCTACTTTTTAACGGAATACAAGTTCGAGAGAGCTTCAAATTGTTCGTAAATAAATTTCAATTTAAAAATCAATGGAAATTAGTCTTCTTTTTTTGCTTGCATATAATTAAGGACGGGCCAGTTATGTTATGTACAAACTGAAGCCGAAAACCAAAAAAAAAGTATTGTAGTTGTGTAACGTATTGGGACACCGCCTGGAAAAGTGCTGGAAAAACCGGGGACGAGTTAATTAAAAGTGTTTTTTTTTCTTTCACGGTTTTTTTTCTTTCTTTATGCACGTTTTGGACATTTAATAAAAATGTTTTTAAAATTTAGAATTTTGCTATGGAAGGGGATCGTCCGAGAGCTTCCGTGTCCGACTTTATTGGCGCTGACCGAATTTCATTCATCATGTTTCTCCTTCGGCTATTTACGCTTTACGCTGGTGTTATGGCAATGATTAACCCTTACAGGTACTCAAGCCTACCTTATAGACTACAGGGGGTTGGTTATAAGACCACTTGTGCCGTTATGAGGTCAAGTCAGTTTTCACTAAGGTCACATGTCCGTTTTTTGAGTAGCATGTTTTTTTGGGAAAAAAATCTTTAAAATCATGTCTTTTTGGGTTTTTTTTATTAAGACCTCAAATGACCTTGAACGAATTTTAGGAGATCAAGTCTTTTTTTCAAGATTTATGGCATTTAAAAAATTCAATTTAACGCCTCTTGTGCAGAATAGTTGTCAAAATGTGTTTTTTTAGTCAACACTTCACAAAAGTGCTCATGGCATCGGCGGCAGTGAATGCTTTACGGCTGCATCAACGAGTGCCTCGTATCACTTTGTCTGCTCAAACACTTCAAAATATCCTCGCAGAGGACTCTGGACATTACCTCGCCTTTTCCCTTATGTTTATGAGCGCCAGACAAAGGTAGGTACAAGTTCTCCAACGTTCCCAACGCTTCCAACACTGGTTGATGGTCCCTAACTTTGTATGTTTAGTGCTTCTATGGTGTTGATGCCGTTGGTGGCGTTTGCAATGATGCATTCATGTTCTTACATTTTAAAACTTTTCAACGAAACAAACGTAAAACAAGTAGCATTCGTACAAAACGCCGCAACATATATTCGCTCAAAAAATGCCTTCCTTCTTCAGGAAATTGGAATTCATTTTAATAAAAAAAAAACACTATAAAAATCTTACCATACAAATCATGATGTTTTTGTTCTAAAAATCAGTTTTTCATCATTCACTCTACTGTAAATGTCTTAAAATGTGCGTTAGAAGAAAAAGAATCCAATTAAAGTTCATTGCAATGAACGAAATATTCCTAATGCCGATTGTTGTTTACCTTGCCTTTACTGGAAATGGCATCTTTTTACCTATTATTTATTACCGATTCTTACTCCTCCGATACTCTAGCGAAAGAAATCCATACAAGTAAGTTTACTCATCCATTTTTTTTTCAATTTTACTGATCAGAATTTTGAGCATTATTAACTTAAACCTCTCGCGATGTAAAAGTTAAGAGAAATATCATAGCCGCTATAAGGGCCCAAGCCGAATGGACCATTCGGAATGGTAGTTTTTTTCATTTTTGTTTTAAATTTGTAAATAAGCCAAATACAAGTTCGGCCAATTCGGCTCTAGCCTAGGGTCTATAAAGTATAAAGATGTAAATTTGTTTTATAGTAAGGCCCTTACTC
This sequence comes from Oikopleura albicans, assembly GCA_004367875.1. Taxonomy (NCBI): domain Eukaryota; kingdom Metazoa; phylum Chordata; class Appendicularia; order Copelata; family Oikopleuridae; genus Oikopleura; species Oikopleura albicans. The sequence continues at coordinate 285,932 of SCLG01000272.1, forward strand.
TAAGGCTACATTACTACTACTTACTATATAATAAATATAAATATATTTTATATTAAGGCTATGATTTATAGCCTAGGCTATAATTCATAGATGAATTTTTCCTCAAGATAGGTCCGAAAAATCATAAATATGATTTATCATAAATAGAATTTTATTACGCTAAGACACAATATGTAAAATTGTGTGTTTTAAAAATCGAAATAAAGCACATTTTTTTTATTAAAATTATGTATTTTAGACTTTCTACAGGGGGTCTGGTTATAAGGTCACAAGGTGTGACCGTTATAAGGCCAAGTCATCTTTTTTGCACTAAGGTCAAGTCATTTTTTTCAAGATAAATCATGTCTTTTTTCACTTTTTTTGCACTTAAGTCAAGTCATTTTTTCGACGGCATTAAGGTCAAGTCATTGTTTGGCCTTGACCTTATAAGCAAACCCCCTGTATAAAATAATGTGTTTTTGAACTTCTTGTGATTGGGACAGTTCAGTTTTTCAAATGGTTATAAGGTCAAGTCATTATGTCAGGGTCTGACACCCCATGTGCCAATGTCGACCCTAATTTACATTTTTTTCTAGCCGAATGTGTTTCCAGCAGCTAAATGTTGTTGCGCTGCAGTTTGCGCAAAAGCCATCCTGCCCCGGTTTCGTCCGGACGGTGATCTACAAAGGCCAAGGTCTAATTCAGCGATTGGCCCCGCAACCTCAAGCCGCCCCGCAGTGAACCGTCAGCGCTGTAGCGAAATGAAAAATAAAAAACACGTGTGCTTCATTTTGGTGATTCTTCAATCAATATTTTTTAGGGCAATGATATATATCTCACTATATTTTTAATTTTTTTAAATTTACTGTTGACATCTTTCTTCACTGCTTGCAATACCGAGAGGGGCTCTTAACGGAAAAAAAATGTTTTGGATTTGGACCAATTCATGGAGATTACGAATAATTTAACAGAAACGTAACGTATAATAAATATTACGCTTTCCCTTCAATTACACACACAAGTGTCATGTGCTCATATACAAACAAATATTTTTTCTCCGAATTGGTTTTCATACATTTTTTTTTCTTCGGAACAAGAGACCACTCGTTCAATAACGTATTTAAATGTTTATGTCGTACCAGTAAAAACGTCTCGTTAACAATTAAAATAATACCCAATTAGCCAGCCAGACGATGGTAGGGTTCTTAGAGTTGTTTTTATTTTTTTTTTACTTTCTACCAAATTTGTTTTTACCCAAATTTTCCTGTTTTCTCGCAGTATAATGATGACAAAATGTTTTTTGGTCGAATGCGGGCTCTTTTTTTCTTAATAAAAAATGACACCGTACTGAATTTAAGGGTTAAAATTCCTCGAAGCCTTTTCAGACCATTCATTATGATATCGACGAACAAGCAAAAAATTTTCCGGGAAAATATATGTATGAATCATACCGTATGGTATTTTTTTATCGAGCTAAAATATACACAGCCATTTGGCTAGTAGAAATAAGGTAGGCTGGTTGGCTCGTCAGCTACAATAATAGCTAGTAGGCTTGGGTTCAATTCCTAGACGTGCTAATTTTTTTTATATCGCTTTTTCTCATGCGAGCAAACATCAAACATTTTATTTGGCTGTACTACATAAAGTATCGACAATTTTATTTAATAAGTTTTACAGGGGTGGTTGATTATAAGGTCAGCTATTTTAGCCGTTATAACTTATAACAATTTGAAATTGTTTTGTAGTCTGGAAAAAAACATTTTCAAATTGGTTTTAAGGTCAAGTCATTTTTTAGCATTTAAGGTCAAGTTATTTTTTAGACTTTGACCCTATAACCAACAACCCCTATGTATAAAATACTGAATCCTCACATTTGCAAAGTGAACGTTTTATTACATGCAATATACATGTAAAATTTTAACGGGGCATGCATTTGTATGGAAACTTAAGGCTCACAAAGAGTCTAGTGTCAGTTATTTTACTAAAAATTCTTTTATAATGCTCTTTTTTGTCATTAATTTTTTACGCGTTTTGACTGGTTAGTTATGTTACAACTTATTNGATTTGCCGATGACTAAAATCGAAATTGAAAAAAATAGCCATGTTACGTATTGACCAAAGGGTCATTCTGTAATATGCAAAAAAAATTAAGTTCATAGCGTTAACACCCGAGGCTGGGCACTTCAATTGAGTCCAGGGCCAACGAAAATGAAAGCGACCTTTATATAGATTATTGACTGTTTTGACTCAACTTATGAGGCTTGAATTAAAAAAAAGTAGCCAAGAATATGAAAAAAATAGTATAATTATTTACCAATAATAGAGTTAGTTTGCTTCATGTACCCTCGTGATTATCATGTATCGTCGGAAAACTGCGATTTTATTGTTTTGTTTAATTCAAGCCTTATACAATATACATTTTTTTCATTTTATGTATCTCCACTTTATATTGGACTAAAGTTTTTACATATGATTTATAATATCATGATTTCAAAAAAAAATCATTTTATTTTTAAAAGGTGAACAAGAGGGCCTTCGTGCTTAAAAATCATGTGTGAAAAGTTGATCCGGACTTAATAGGATGGAGAATCTTTTAATTGAATAAAGTATGTGTTTAGCTCACTCCCCAAACCAATTTTTTATTGATTTTTTTTGTTGTAGGGATCGTAAGTTCTGTTTTTAGACTAAAAGTTAACTTAACGAATAAGGTCCTCCGAAAAATGTTTTGCAAATAGTCAGCCATTTGGAACGTTATAAGGCCAAGACAGTTTTTTTTGCACTAAAGTCAAGGCATTTTTTAAAGCATGTTTTCTGGAAAAAAAAAACTTTAAAATCATATCTTTCAACGCTTTTTCGATAAACGTTTTATTTTGAAATCCAAAAAGCGTTAAAATTGGACATCCCAAAGCTGAAGTCCAAAAGATTTTGGAAACGTAATAACCATAATGCAGAAAAAACTGACTTGTGCTTATAACGGTGAAAACTTAAATAATTTTTTAGACTTATTTACTCAATGACTTTCCTTATCCGAGGCGGATATCGGATGTACGGAACCTCTAGTGGCCGGAAGTTAACGACATACACCAATTTATTGTTAACAGACATTGCTGTAGGTATGAAAATTATTTTATCAAATTAATCTTACTATAAAGCAGTTTGCAATTTTTCCACTTCTGACCAATAACACTGCTCAAAAGGGATAAAATGTAAACGAATTACCCTTCTCCCATAAAGAACAAAAAAAAAACCCGTTCACACGGTACCATAAAATGGTATTTGTTTTCAGCCAATTGCGGGTATATTGGAAATCACCAAAGACGTTTAATATCGAATTTGAGCAGATCTTCCTTTGCCCGAGTTTCATATCGACAGGCCCAAAATGCGACTGAACAACAGACCAAATTTAATGAAAAATCAGAAGACGAAAAATTGTCCGAAATTGTTGAGAAACAAGCCGGCGAGAAAAACGGTACCGAACGGGCTTGGGATCGAGAGTGGGCCGCTATAATTGAGAACACGCCACAAGAAGAAAAATTATCTAATGTCAAGTTATTTGAAAAGGAAATCAAGTCTTATGTGCCCGTTTTTGTGATTATGCTTATTTGTTATATTTATGCTAGAAACAAATCATCGCTACCTGATCCAAAACTTATTCATCCAAAATAACATTTTGGGTCCATTTATATTGCAAAACTTTTTATGTGAATAGTATTTTATGATAATACAAAACTGGTAATATTCTCGGCTCTAGCCGAATTGGCCGAATCTGGAAAAGGCAGATTTTTTATTTTGCCAATAGTCTATTATTAATTAACCTATTTAATTAACCTATTATTTATAGGCTATTAACAATCGGCCAATAATTGTCGAAATTTATTCCAAATAACATCGATTAAGGCTGAATTTGGGCCGCAATTGGCGAAATAAAAAAAAAGAGGCGGCCTTGGAAGAGGTAGACGTATTTTTCAATACGCGAACATGTAATTTGGTTCACCTCTAACCAATCACGTCAATGTAAAATGAGATGACCTCTTCCATAGCCGCCTCTTTTTTATTTCGCTAATTGCGGCCCAAATTCAGCCTTAATCGATTTTATCTTAGAAACTGGACAGTCCAATTTTGTAAGCCAATTCGGTTAGGGCTTTATTTCGATGTGCAGCTTCGATACGATACAATCAGGGTATTTAGCAATTTCAATTTTTCACCAGTCTGGGATCTTTAGTTAACTAAATGCTTCTGTGTATCTTTTTCGTTGATGAGAACAATATAGTTTCTAGTTTGCACACACAAATAGACGTGTTGTTTTGTTGTTTTTCAGTTGTTGATTTTAGCATTGGTGAGTGAATGGTTTATTTGTATCGGGTTGGTTGTTTGGCTCAGAGGTCTCGTCAACGAATCTCAACTAGCCCCTTTAATCGACAGTTGACAATGAGTACTACCCCACTTTTACCAACGCAAATAATAGGTAGGTAGTACCAACAAGGTACCACTCGTTAGCCTCAAACACTAGTAAATAATTCAATCATTGAATATCGCAAGAGAGCACTAGGTGGTAAATACCCCCTGACTAATTTTTTGTGGCACCAAAGTGGAGCCTATATGTTAGGTGAAAATTTTTGTATAACAAAAACCGGGACGGGTTACGGTCAAGGGCACCACGGCATCTGGTAAGAAACGTTTTTCGCAGAAATTCTCGAAAAACAAAAAAAAAATAATTACAAAGAAACGTTTTAAAATGTAAAAAAATTGACAAAAAATTGTTTGAAAAATACGCGATTTGTATACAGTCCTTCACCCAAATAGGTAACAAATGACGTAATTACCCAAATAGGTAACAAGTGCCCAAAGAGGTAACAAGTACCCAAGTAGGTCACAAAATTTTCAGAACGATGTTGTTACCTATTTGAGTGGCAAACTTCCACGTACTTACAGTAAACTAATTATTTTCACACATTTGCTTTAGGAGGTGGCAAAGACGCGCTTGGAGGTCAAAAACGAAGTTATAATTTGAATCTTGGAAAATTACTTCCAATACGTCGTATTCTTTATCGAGAATTGAATAACAATCAGTCGAAAACCTCATGGTGGAAGACGATTAAATCAGAAATAAAGCAATACAGCGTTCTTTGGTTCATTATATATTGGGCGTAAGTGAAAATTTTAGCTATTTTCTTACGGCAGTTTTTGAGAAAATGCAATTACTAAGTGAACAATACGTGACCAATAACTTATTGGCAATAAGGTTAAGTGCAGTATTGACTCTTTTCCCAGAAGGTTATGATTCATAAGTATGGTCCGAACTTCGGACTCCGAAGGAGCCAAAATCGAGATTTTTTCCCCTGGGAGTTAAGACCCCCATAATTCGTGTGATAACTAAACCAGTACGCTTACCATTTTGAGGCGTTACTCGACAATTTTTTTAGCTCGTACTTGCTCATATGTACAAAATAGTCCCGGGATGGATTCCGGCCTCGAAACTGTTTTCAACTTGTCAAGTTGAAGTGAATTTTCGGTTGATTTGTCTTACATAAATGTAAACTATATTTCAGTACGTTTGCTCCACTTTTTATGGTATTTATGATACCATATTATATTGGTATTGATTGTGTTGGATGGCTTGATTGGATGCAAAAACAAGGATGGATGGATTGGACACAAAAAGTTGGCGTCGACACCGAAAAATTAGTTCAACGCGTTTATGATAATGATGATTTTAACCTTCTGGTGAGTTCCTATAGATTATCTACAGGGGCCTGGTTATAAGGCCTGACATTTTGACCCTTATAAGGTCAAGTCAGTTTTGTCAACATATACCATGTCTTTTTAGACTTTTGACCCATTTTTGGGTCAATGCATATAATGTTGCCAGAACGTGACACTTTTTTGGCTTGCCCCACTTGAGTGAAAGGCTTTACACTAAAAGGTCCTGGACAGAGCAAAAAATATTTATTTATGATAACCCGCTTACATTCAGTACTGGAAGCTGTCGGGGAACACCGCCAATCTGATGCTAACAACAATTTTAATTTGGGAAGTCTGTAAACCAGCTCGATATTTATTTTATTTATTTCTGTGTCGGCGAACAGTTAAATTTTGTCGCGCTAAAAACTTATTTCCAAAATTTTTTCGGAAATATTGAAAATGACATTTGATTTTTGTCAGTTACAATTTATTTAAAATTGTAGCCCATTTATAACCTGTGCTTGAAAACTTTATAACCAAGAAAAAAAAAATAATAAAGCTGCTCAGGTAGGCACCTAAATTTTTGTTGGGTGCTAAATATAGGCCATTTTTGCAGAAAATGGATGATTGAGAAATATTTACTGAATGTGCAATTCATCGGCTCTGAATTACTTAGCTAATCACGCTGAAACGCGATTTTAATCAGTTCTGAACCTCAAAATTGGAAGAACTTAACGACTTGTTTGTAAGTTGTGACGTCGGGCTACAATGGTAGTTTAATTTTCTCAGTTCAAATTGTCAAAAGTTCATTATGATTCTAATACTATTTCATTACTGTGATTATTATACACCAGTTGCGCAAGAAAGTTAATATTAGCGCTAAAAATTACTGCTAGATAATTTGTGTTTCATTAATTTGGGAGTTTATTTGGAGAATATGTTTTTATTGCAAATAAAGTTACTCCAGTCTAAGGGCTTTTTACTTAAGGATTCGAGTGCTGAAATGTTTATTTATACGGAAGTGCAATAATCGGAGCACGTGCAGAGTTTTTTAGGACTTGAAGTTGACAATACTTTTTAGTTCCTCCTGGACCAAACATAGTACAGTCCTCGTACCCGAAACGTCCGTACCCGAAACGTCCCATTCGTCCCGAAACGTCCCAATTTTTTTTAATTTTTTCAATGTACCCGAAACGTCCCATTATTATTTTTTCAAAAATATTGACCTTTGTTACCATGAAAAACTAAATCGTAATAATTTCAACACTTTTCTTTAGCATTTAAACTAAATTTACTGTTTTTGAGAATTTAGTTCGAAGTTTTGTTGAGCAATTTTATAACATAATTCAACAATTAGACGCTTAAAATTTTCAAAAATACTTTACAGTAAAGTATTTAGTCTAAATAACCAGAGAATGCCTAACAAAAGAAGGCCAATAGAAGAAAGCCATTTTAAACACCTAAATTGTAAAAATTTGTACTAATAAAGGTTTTTAACGTTAAAAATGCCTGATCGTCCCGAAACGTCCCATTCGTCCCGAAACGTCCCACTTTTTTTGAAAACATTTTGGGACGTTTCGGGTACGAGGACTGTAGGAATTTTATTTCAATTTAAAAGTAGGACTAAAAGATGGGGCTTGTGTAATAACCGGGTTCCTTGTTGGTAGGGTGGACCTACTGGATTTTTTAAATCGGTCAAAGTTTTAGAATTGTCGGATTTTGCTAATACAAACCAGATTTTGACCGGTCATATAACCGCGTCAAAGATACCACGTTAGGACCCGGTTATAACACTGGGCTCATCCTTTACGCACCGTTTACATTTGAAATTAAATTGTTATCTTGTTTGGTTTAAGACGTTTGAATAGTAAATACCACTATTAGTGCAGGCGCAAAAAACTCGTTATTTTAATGTTAATAAAATTGTTTTTAATGTACAAATTTGTGCGCTTAAAACTTGGATGATATCTAAATTTGACCAGGATAAGCTTTTCGTTATGGTCCATATCATATGGTCCTTATGATATGGACAATATATCACACACATCGTTTATAAGCGGTCCGCGGAAATTAGCGGTGAGTTATATTATATAACGTACTTTTTAATATATATACCGTATGATAGGGCTATGACTGCAAGGCTGCGAGCAATTTTCCTACGATTTATAACGCTATTATGAAGTCACCGTTGCAGTCGTAGAGCTATCATACAGTATACTGTATAGTATACAGTGTATACCGTATACATATAACACGATATATCAATTATAACGCGTCGATAGTTTGAATCGTTCGCTTATAATTATTACGAGTATTTTTATGTAAAGATATACTCTCAAATAGTGCAACGACGCCAAAATAATAGAATAAGCACACTTAGTAAAATAGTGTAGTATTATTCAACTGCTAACATTTATACCCTTTCACGAAGCTGATCAAACTTATTTCCGTCAAGGAAGACGTTTTAACTGAAATATAGATGAAGAATAAATTGATTTATTTATCACGAAAAAATTGTCTTAATTGTCCGATTGTTTTTTTTAAATAAAGTATTGTCTTTTTTTTACTTTTTTGTGGTTTACGGAATTGTAGCCATGTGTAACATGTGGTTATGGCCCATAACTTCTGGCAGCGATGAAATTGTTAAGGGAATAATAAAAAATAAGATAAGTTTTACAGGCTCGTTTTTTACTAATAGTAAAATGAAATTTTCGGAAACCTGCCGGATAACTGCGCAGAGTTACATTGTTTTATATCAAACATAATGGACAGCTAAATACTATTAGACGTTTGTTTATTTATTGCAATTTCGCATTTCGTACAGGTGGGTCTGGTTACAAGGTCACAAGGTGTGACCGTTATAAGGTCAGGTCAGCTTTTTTGCACTCAGGTCAAGTCATTTTTTCAATTTTTCTGGATGTAAATTTAGAACTCGACATATACGTTTAGAACGACAGGGGTAAAACACGGCCCGTGTTACACGGGTAATAAATTTTTTTTATAGAAATCATATCTTTTTGGACTTTTTTCTTGCACTAAGGTCAAGACATTTTTTTGGAGTGCATTAAGGTCAAGTCATTTTTTGGGGCTTGACCTTATAACCAGACCCCCTGTACTTCAAAACAACAAATCCCGCAGATTTCAGTCCGTCAGTAGTAAAACCAAATCCAAGCATTAATTGTTATTGGCATGCATTTTACAGTTTCCAAAAATGCATATGTGTAAAAATGCAAGGTATCGTGATTTTAGGTGAGCTTCGTAAAAAGCGTCCGTATACGGTATACAGTGTAACAAATAAAGTTCACAGTTTTGTCCTTGAAAATTCCAAAACTAAAAACATTTTTTTCTTGTTTGTTCTTTCATTTTTACGTTTTTGAATTTAAAACTGTACCGCGCACCTTCACTTTACTAGCAGTACTGTAAAAACTGAAACCTCTGGTTTCTCGAATTTAGAATACAGGGGGTTGGTTATAAGGCCAAGTCAGTTTTTTATAAAGTGGCCACTTATCAAGTGACTTATGATAATTATTATGGCCGATAATTTACGGCAGCAACTTCCTTGGTAACGCGTTTTAACGGTCCATTTAGGTAAAAGTTTTACCGTAAAAAATGTTCCAAAAACAATGAAGATTTTATACCAGGTGTATTTTGGATCAGGGCTCCGAAAAGTCCGCTATATTCCGGCTTATTTGACCATTATTAGGTCAAGTCAGTTTTTATGCCAAGAATCATGTCTTTTTGGCACCGACTGAATCGGAAATTTTTCTTAAATGTCGAAAGGGTAAAATGTCTAAAGCGGAATATGTCGAAAAAAAGGTGTAAAGTGGATAAAGGGTAAAGGTAATAACGTGTAAAGGTGATAAAGTGTAAAGTGGATAAAGGGTAAAATGTCGAAAAATTTTGGAATTTTGGAATGTCGAAAAATTTTGGAGTGTCANTTGACGTTTTGTTGGGCTCCTAGGATTTTTAACGACTAATAATTAGCAATATTCTACATATGTATTATAGTCTATCTAAAATTTGTCAAGAAACGGGGTTTTGTCAAGAAAAAGGCGATAGGACTGTAATTTATAGAGTAATAAAAAAAATAACACAAGATTTAGGAGGCCCGTGGGCGAAAGTTAATCTTAGTGGAGAATCTCGCGTTTCTTTTGTTTCCCTGACGTCTTGACCCAGGGACCAATCAACTGTCGAGTTACCCGAGCTGGTAAACAACACAAGTCTGCTCTCGCTACTCGCACAGTCCGCACTTCAACGCCTTGCCCCATTTCAAAAGTAATAATTTATAAACTTTTTTTTTAAAGAGAGACGAAGACAAAAGTGAAAAAATGGTTGATTTAGACTCGACTTGTGATTTTTTGACGGCTGAAAAATTCGACGCGGAGGAGACGTTTTCAAATTTGAAAATTACCCAATCAGATTTTGAACCCATGGAGATTATCCAGTCGCGTTATTATGAAGATAGCAATGATAGTGAGTGTGGCGGGGGTATAATCGAAGATATTCTCAAGGCTGTCGACTCCCCCCATCGGGAATATCCCGACTCGCCTGACTCCCTACCCGTGCCCAAAAAGCGAAAATTAGAGTTCGATGATACAATGGCCATCGAGTACAGTGATGAGGATAATAATGATACAAGTTTGTTGAAAAGTCTGGAGCGTGATGCCCCGCTTGCGATCGAGACCGACGACAGTTGCGCATCGGACGGCGAGCCGTACATTAAGCGGTCGCGGCGCGCCCACACTCGGGCATCCGGCCCCGCGTATGGGCACCTTTTTGTACCCTCCAATCAATTTTATAATAATGAAGACTTTCGCCACGTTTGTATTGATGATGGCCGGTTGGTCCTGGGACCGGAATATGATTGTCCTTGTTGCCAGTGGAAACACGTACTCAAACCGGTCAGGCCGATTTTGGAACGGGTCCGAATTGAGGACAAACATGTGCCCGGATATTCAGTCATTCTCCGAAAGCTAAGAGTCGAACATCCACAGCAGCCTAAGCAGTTTGTAAAAGCACGTACAAAGTCGGCCCTCACTGTCGAAGGTAATTTTGCGATCGATTTTGTTTTAGGCATATGCTATACTATAGTAGTTTCTTATACTGGCTTATTTGGAAAACGTACCAAAACTAGCTGACGTTCTATATATTACACTTTGAATTGGTGTAAAATTCAACCTACAGGGGTGGTGGTTATAACTTATACTGTGTGGTCCAACAATGAATTAATCAGGGCAAATTTCTGCACGCAGTTTTATATTGTTATAGCATAAAAAAGTGCGTGTAAAAATTTGCTCTGTCTGATTAATTGTTGGACCACACCGTAAGATCTGACATTCTGATCATCAGAAGGTCAAGTCATTTTTTAAACATTCTTCTTTTCGGGCGAGGATATGATATTTTTAGTGCATTAACTATTTTTGAGCTTGGCCTTATAACCACACTACTATAATTAACCTTTACTTGGGCTAAACGGTTGTATGAATAAAGGTTTTGTTGCGTTTTATTTGACTTCGGATTCCGTTATTAGTGACATTTTTAGTTTAATCTTAACAATAACAAAGTTAATATTATATTGCGTTGTGTATGTCGATTCATTTTGTGACTCGTATTTTACCTATTGGCACGATTTCAAAAATGGTCGGTTTTGTGTATTTATATTGTACTATGACGGGTTTATATTTATACATGTATATGTATTTTTTGGAATCATTACGCTGTACATCGACTGTATAAATTTAAGAAATGATAGAAATTGCAGGAGATGCTACTTCGGTTGGCGCATGCGATAAGGTACTCCCGTCTACTGGGATGCACACCGGCGGCAGAATACTTTAGCGCATGCGCCAACCGAAGGGTTTCAATTTAGAGCGAATTTCTATCGTTTCTTATATGACCTGCCATCGATTTACTAAAATAATAGCACGTTTATGCGATTTCATTGTATTTTTAAAAGAAGCATAATTTTTAATTCACCGTTACAGTGCAATATGGATTTTGTCTCATTTACAGTCGTTATTAAATTGGGAGTAACTAAATAAAAAGCTAAAACCTGATTTGGGCGAAACCTCAAAAGGGTTTCATTTTCGGTAAATGTTCAATGCCTAAATTCATTTTAGGCAAATGTTGAAACTAAACTAAAAACTAAATAAATTTTGTTCAGGAAAACAATAAAGCTTTTTGTTTCGAAAATGAAACTCTTTTCAGGTTTCGCCCAAATTTATTTATAGGTTTTATGCCTCTTTTTACCAAACACAAAAACACTTTGTTACTAAACAATTGTATGAGTCGTACAGTATGACGCATACAAGGGCTGGTTAAAAGCCCTACGACTCTTGTATAATTTTGGTGCTGACCTTATAAGCCTATACAAAGATTTTTTTACACGCCACCAATCCTAACGATTTTAATCATTTAGTCAAACCCTATTGTCAGTCTGATTTGAAGCAACTGCGAAAAATCAATCAAAGTAGCCTGCGAGTGGACGATCTTGGGCAAAAGCGATGCCGCTCCATCAGCTTTTTCGATTCTTCCGATTCAAAAGTAGCCAAATATAATGGGAAACGTCATCCCACCGTCTCGAATGTTTTTTGTTTTAAACAAGACTGGAATTATGTCAGTTCGACTGCAAGTCATCTACAAGGTAAGCTGAAAAACAAGCTCTGAAAAAACAAGGCGAATGTACAAATAAAATCTCACATGACAAGTGCGACACTCAAGTTTTTTTTATGTAATGAACAGGACAAAAAAAGACTGCATAATATATGAGGAAGCGTTTGTGAACTGGTTGACGAAATCAATACAGCTTCTCCTTGTCACTTGATCATGAACTACTTTTTATTAATCAGACTGCATTTTTAGGACGCTTTTATAAGACCTGATTTTTTTTATAAATTCACTTTTCACGTCTCTTATCATGGATGTTAGAGATCGGCTGATTTTGTACCCGTACTCGGTGGTACGAGTTTAACTCGTGTAATTTTATGTTATAGTCGTACCCAATTTCATTTATTAATTTTAATTCAAAAACACGAATAGACTTTCTTCACTTCTGGAAAGAATGCCGGGCATCTATAATGTCTCGTGATTGAAAATTTATTGTTTTTTTTTTAATTTTGAATAAAAATATATTTGAGTTGGTTATAAGGTGATAAAGATTTTCAAAAAGACATTTTGGATCATAAAGTTTTTTTTGCCAAAAAATGTTAATAAATGTACTAAGATACAAAAAAAGCCAATGGTGGTTTTTATTTTAGTTTACACCGATTTTGCTATTGATTTCTCGACTCTTAAAAATAGGGTACGAAAAAAATTTAAAAACTCAAAATGTAGGTAAACCCCTTTTCTAGTTCACTGCGTCGCCCGATTTGAAATTTTTAACTCCTGGAACGCCTGAGGTTATTTACCGCANCTAACGCTCTTCAGGGGTTAAAATGAAAAATCGAGCGACGTAGTGAACTAGAAGAGATCTTAATCTTTACTTGGATTTTTCAAATTTTTTCCGTAGCCTATTTTTAAAGGTAGAAAAATCAATAGCAAAATTGGTGCAAACTAAAATAAAAACCACCAATGTCTTTTTGTCACCGATACATCTACAGTATCGACTTTGGAAGTGATTAGTTGGGATCTTCTATGTTACAACGCTCAGGGGAACAAACAAAATGGTAAAACGCAGTGGGAATTGTGTGCGTATATGCACACATTAAAATACACCACCTAAACACTTAAAATAAGATTTTCGAAAAAAACGACGTGTTATTTCAAATGGGCAGTGCGTAGGTTGCCGGCATAGACTGTTTTGAACATAACAACTTCTGTAGATAGTGCCAATTTGATTAAAAATAGCCTATTTTTTACTTAGAATGTACACCAATAATGGTACCGTTTTGATCCAGATATTATATTTTATGGAGAAATGTTAATTCGCCGACGTCTTGTATATGAGTATACTACATTGTATATGAGTATACTACATTGTATATGAGTATACTACATGTATATACACCGCCTGAGGGTCAATCGGACCCCCGTTATCAGGCCACTTTGCCCGCTCGTCCGCTACTTTTTTCCAAAAAATTTTCGCCTATCCCGCCCACGCACTGAGGGTTTATCAGGCCACTTATGTTAGTTTATACCCGCGAATGTGTTTATCCGGTCATTTTTACCGCTTGTCGGGAACCTGCATTTCTAGGGCTCCACGTGAAATAAACAAATAGTATCTGGTCCTCGGAAATATAGGTTTAAAGTCGTCATAAACTCTTAAGCTGTTTCTTTTAACCGGAATGAATAATGATACGAAAATTGTTTAATTTTTTTCTCCAAGATAATCTTAAAACCTATTTATAATGTAATATTATTTCAATACACTTAGATTTAACAATGAGTATGATGAATTCCGGGAAAAAATTTTTGGACTTCTTGGGTCTCAGTTATCCCGTTTTTGAAGTTTCATCAATTTCTGAGCTTCATTTCAAAATTTCAATTTCCCGGAATGCATCCTAACAATGAGTAATATTATATGATCTTAATATTTTTCGTTTGTCGGTTTCCCAGCCGGTCTGTCATTAAATAATAACAAATTGCGCAATTCCCCGCTCGCGCGCTTATCAGGCCACCTTGTTTTCCGCATTTTACAGCTATTCCGCCTACGCCCTTGGGGTTTATCAGGCCAGTTTGGGAAGGCGAAAGTGGCCTGATAAACCCTCAGGCGGTGTAGTATATAACTCTATCAGTGAATCACCCTTTCTCCTTAAAACACGATATCTGGATCATGATGGTACTCTATAATAAATGATGAGAAGATACTATTATCGAAGATCTTCTGTGCCAGCGAAATGTAAGAACCTAAAAAGTTTGACCTAATTTTATACTACCTTCCGGTTAGCAGAAATAATCTTTCTGGTCACGGGTGCCAGTTTTGCGAGTGGAGCTCATATACCTTGCATCGACGAAAAAGAGTTGTGTATATATGCACACACTTTCCCTGGGTTGTCAAGGGAACATCAACAACGATAACTCGAAATGAAATATATTTTGAGCTGTTTCTCCAATTACGTTAATTCTCCATATTGAACGTGAAAGTAACAAATAGTTTTATAAATTAGAGACGGTTTGTTTAGGACAGATAATTTATTCACAGTTTATAATATAAGCAGATAAGAATATAGTTGCTTAATTGAAACCCATCCGCTTGCTAAATCCCTAAACTTTCGATTTTCGCTTAAAATAGGTTTTTCATCGAAAGCTTGGTCATTTTCGGCCATTTTTATGTGCAAAAAGTGTGTGACAAGAGTTGGATGATTCAGGGTTTTTTCAGGAAAAGTTGGGTGATTCAGCCTTCCTAATGATATTTAGTTGTTTGGCCTATACAGTTCGATTATGGGCTATTGAGTTGAGTACTGCCGGCATTTTGGCGTATAGCCAGTACAGCTGAGCTGATGTGCCTCATTCACCTATGACGCAAATGTTTACAAAGTAATGTCGTTATAACTCAG
Organism: Oikopleura albicans; assembly: GCA_004367875.1. Lineage (NCBI taxonomy): Eukaryota > Metazoa > Chordata > Appendicularia > Copelata > Oikopleuridae > Oikopleura > Oikopleura albicans. The sequence continues at coordinate 301,087 of SCLG01000272.1, forward strand.
TGTAACATACGTTGGACACACAATACACATTTTCTTGTGATTATTAATACTGATAATAACTATTAAAATCTAAAAATTATAACAATTATGTCTTCAGGTAAAAAGAGCGTGCTTTAAATATGATTGATTAATATTATTTTGTGCCAATTGACGTTTATATTTAGTGGCTTATGAAAACGATCAAACGTCTTTTATCTGCACAGCATTTATTCAACACTGATTATGAAAATGGAACGCAGGCCACTCCTCTTGAGGCAATTCAAGACATGTACTAGGAGTTATATGTAATAATCGCCACATCCAGATCTTATCACACTACCCGTTTTTCATTAAGGTTTTAAGTCGACGAAAATTGCAGATTATTGTTCGAAATGGAAGTCGAATTTGTGGCACTAAGAATGATGAACAATGAGAACGCAGCGTCTTCTACAGACATGGTAAGTAAAATGAGAATAAGTTTGGTAGTTCACCCGAATTGATTTGGAATCCAAAAGTGATGGTCGCCAATCACGCAATTGACTGACCCAGTATACATTGGCAAAATGAGAATAAGATGAAAAATTGGATGATATGTATTGGACAAATGTTTTGGTTTCTAAAGAAATGCTACTTAAGTTGTATTTTCTGTACTAACTTTTTTCCTGTCTAATTGTCAATAAAAATCTAATGAAAAAATTGTATAATTCGTCTAATTTATTGCACATATTGATTATTTCTCACACTTTCTGGTCATATATTGGAGGTTTTTGGTTTAACTACTGGGTATCGAACCTCAACTACTACGTTTTTATCGCTATTACGGCTTACGAAAACGTAGCAGTTGAGGTTCGATACCCCGTATTTGAATTTTCAACAACTTATGTCGCTTATATAAACTTCCTCATTTTTGATCCAATACCATAATACTTCTAGGAGTTAGGATAAAAATTACATTTTACACGTGAAACCCTAGGAAAGAAATGAAAAATAGTGTAGACAAGAATTTAAGATTATGTACAAATAATATCATTTTTATGAGTATTGAACATAGAAGCGCTTCGAAATAAGCGATACAGTCTTGGTCTGGGATCGACATATGTCCCAGGTTAAACTGTTCGATCGACGAAGATAACGCTTCACCATCGTCTTGTTCAAATTACTTCATACGTTAGATACATGCCTGCGTAATGTCGTTAATCAATGTGTAGAAACGTTATGTTGGGCATCAATTCTGTTATTTTTTGTTTTGTTTGTTTTTAGTTTTTTCGGAGTTAATTTCACGCAAAATATTCAATTTTTTCCTAGGTGATTTCACTCATGATTCGTCTCGATTCTTTTTACAATATTACTGACTTTTAGAAGATTTACAAAATTGTGAGAAAACTAGCAGTAACATTTCCCGCAAAATTAATGGGCGGATAACCGGTGGTGAATCTTTGCTCATACCCGCCCAATTTTTTTGTTGAGACGAGGACCAAAAATTTTAGCCACCTGTCGGACGCCCATTTTCGGATTAGCATGGCAAAATTCGATAATTTCTTTTTTCGTTTATCGTTAAACAAAAAAAAATACGTTTATTGTTAAAATCTGTTTTTTTTTTGTTTTTTCAAGGGAATGTTTAGGTATTACCTTTCAGACTATCAGACAAAAATCCTGGGTGTGCTATTTAATGGACGCTCTGGTAAAATTCCGTCAATTCACAGAAATTCAAATTTGTCAAATTACTTGAATGTGAAGGTAAAATTGCTAAAAACCGTCCCGTAATGAGCACTTTTTTTTTCTTCGATCAGAAAAGTGTCCCGTATTTCGCACTTTTTACGATTTCGAAAAAAAAACGTCCCGTACTTAGCACTTTTCGTCCCTTATTTGGACCATTTTTTTTATTTTGCCAAAAAACCGTTCGTTAAAAGGCACAAGCGTACCTTATCACGCTGTCCCTTAACACGCACCCCTGTAAGTACTTTTTAGAAAAGTTTTCCGAACAAATATGAATCTGGTTCGCGCTAAGTGAAAAACACCTGTTTTTACCGTTTTATGAAAAAATCCATACATTAATTGGTTTTTCACGGCTACTCAATTGGCATTTCTATGTTGGTTTACACTGTCATCTAATTTAATAACGTTTATTTGATTTTGGAGCGAGTTGTGGCAAACTTGAGAACTTCGTTTTTTGAAGGTTAATGTCGTACACCACCTGCGCTGTTATTTTACCACCATTAAATCGCAAAAGCTGGTAACATGGGGTACAGGGGGCCCCAAAGTAAGGGCCACTTTTTTCGATTTTCAAAAGTGGGCGATTTTCACTTTGGGGTGGCCCTTACTTTGAGAAATCGGATGTCTTTTTCTATTTGGAATGTTTATAAATGGTGATCCTGAAAACGTTTTATGGCACTTTTTTGGAGAAGGGACTCCAGATAGTTCATTTACTTAGTTTTAATGTTATTTTTTAATGAAAAGTTACAAATCGAAAAGGCCATACTTTGGTTACTTTTTCAGACTATCAGACAAAAAAAAACAGTTTGCCAAAGTAAGGGCCACCTCACATGTGTGACATGGGACCAAAGTCCTATTTTTGACCCTTACTTTGAGCAAAAAAGAAAGTGTGAGAAATAATGGCACTTACTTTGAGATATTTTTGTTTTTTTCTCAAAAAATTTAGTCATTTGGCTCTTAATTTGAGAAAAAAATAAGTTTTGAAAATAAAAATGCCAAAAGATGGCCTTTACTTTGGCTAGTGGCCCTTACTTTGGGGCCCCCTGTAAAACGTTTGGTTTAATAATTGAAAATCGAAGTTCATTAAATCACAAAAAGTGGTAACATAACGGAATTTTGGTAACTTAACGGTTGGGAACATAATGGCGCAGGCGGTGTATATACACAACTTACCTGCTGAAAATAACCCCAAAATGAGCCAAAAACTGTTACTTTTAGCGAAAATTGTTATTTTAAGCAGGTAGTGCGTAGGTTAAATCGCAAAAGTTCGAATAGTGTTACTTTAAACAAAATCAGGTTTTTTCCTGTTACTTCAAGCGGAATCAGGCTGTTGAATTGTGCAATTTGAACAATATTATGTAATGGTTAGTTTTTTTTGTTAATTTAAGCAGAAAAGAGGTCATAGAATTGCGCAATTTAGAAACATCACGTAATCAGTTATTATTAGTACAGTCCTTACTCCAATTACGGCCTTTTCGGTTCTCCAAAAAAGGGGCCGTAATGGGATGAGAGCCCGTAACAGGGTTCATTTGGGGACACATTTATATCAAATGGCTTATTGAACTTTTAAATCTTAATTTTACGACTTGATCAATGATTAATTTGACAGTTTAGCATTTTAGGGTTTTTTTGACACTCGTATTGAACTGGCTAATTTCGATTTTTATACTTTGGCATATCTAGCGAACAAAATTCATCAAAAAAAACGTAACCTTATGGAATTATGGACCCTCAAAATACGGCCGTATACAAAAGGGGGCGTAATGGGATAATCACTTATTTGACGAAAAAGCGCCCGTAATGGGAGTAAGGAGTGTACATGGGTGGGGTTAGGGTCAGACCCAAAAAACTGATTTGATCTTAATCCACTTTACAAAAACTGACTTAACTTTCTAACCATTTGAAAAAGATGGATTTTCCGCAAAAAAACATCATTCTATAGAAAGTGTGGACGGGGGGGAGAGAGATCTTCACCCCAAAACATAAACCTGATTCATGTTTATATGACATAAAAAGTGACTTGATCTTATAACATAATTTTTTTTCCGTGTTATTTTTTAAACTTCAACACACGATTTTTTAATTACAGTCTCGGCAGAACAAGCCCCGACTTGAATGGTTGATTTATTGGCCTGATTTTCAAAGTTACCTACCCCTTTATTCAAAGAATACAGTATACGGTGCCTGCAGTTAACCTTCAGGGTCCAAACGGGCTCAAATAGCGTACGGGGTTGTTCTGCGGCGAGTTCTTGAGTGTCGGGTGGAAACGGCCAATTAAGTCCAAACGGCAGCCGGTGCCGCCCACGTCAGATTCGCCAAAGAATTTGAAACGCAACTCGAATACTTACCAAAATTAACCCCACAGTCGTCCTGGGCGCCGTTTACCTCGCGCAAGTTTAGATAACCCGTAACCGCAAACCGTCCAGCCCACGCACTATCTGTATTTTCGACAGGAACTCATTTTTTCAGTTTTCAATGGTTATTTATTGTGGGAATAACAGTGAACTAATAACAGTAAAATAGAATAGTGTAAGTTATATACAGATGAGGAGTTATTCGTTTTTATATAGAAAATATCGTCCTCGCTTAGAGCCTCAAGTTTTATTTAAATCTGGATGAACAGTTGTCTCGTTTTTACAGATAATTTTAAACAACAAATTATCTGGCTGGGGTTAGTGAGAGTCTATTTGTTCTCGAGTGTATTTTTTCAATTGTAAGGACCTTCTAAGTTTTTTTACTGTTTAACTCGTCCACGTTTTTCGTGGTCTCGCGCGACCACGTAACGATCAATGGTCTATTATAATTTCGAACAATTAAAGATTCAAATACAAATAAAAATCATTTGAATATCACATCCGTACCGCCCACAATTGACGATTGAAAACGTGGTTTCTCGAGACCATAAAAAAACGTGGCCCTGGTCCGAAGTTTCGCAAACGTGGACGAGTTAAGTTACTGATGATGGATCATCGTAGACAACTAAAGGAACAAATTAATGTAATATATTGTTACGCGCTGATTGGTTACAATAGTAACTTTCTCAAAGTATTTGCGTTCAGTTACTAGTTCACCCACAAAACCTACGCAGTAAAATTAGTCTTAGCGAAAACTTTATTTGTGTGATCGACAGCGCCACAATAACTAACGTTATATTCCTATATGTTTACCCAATGATGCGAACTCCGCTTCTGAGATAAAAAAAAAACTCAAAGTATACTGGTCGAATACTTTCGAAGATCCTTAAATAGTTACACTTGTTTTAAATCGTTTTGACACGCCACCAAAACACGCACATCTGATAGTCCACATCAGAATTTCGCCTCATGTTTCTTGTTATTTATCTTTAGCTAAGCTTTACCGTTAATTTTCTGTAAATTCAGGCAAAGTTTGACATGTTTCATACAGTTCCTTGAGTTCGTTTGACTTATGTCAACATTTCATAATATTCCAGTTTATTCTCTATATCTCTTTTTTATTTATTGACAAATATGATAATATTGTGCTGAAATTACCATAGACTATGGCCCATAGTGACAAACCACAAAAAGGTAGATATTAATGTCACCGTCCAATATCAATTTCAGCTTAGAAATCACAAAGTTGCTTGATTGGTTACATATCGGAAAAGACATTTATGATCCGATCATTCGTTGTTTCTCTCTTTTGTTTGATCAAAAAGAAACATTTTAGTTTTCCGAAACAAATAAGATACAGTATTTTTATTCAAACGGTCCATGATAACGCATTTCAATAGAACATTTGCTGTATCTGATCCAAATACGGACGGTGCTCCTGATACCGACGATACTTAGACTTTCAAAAGGAGTAATAAGGACTATTTTCAGTTTTTATTCAAAAAAGTGCACAATTTTAAGGTCGGGACTGTTATATGTTTGACAATTTCAGTTAATTAAAAAAAAAACTATCCCATAGGCACAGTCTTAATTTTTCCAGTATTTCTGATATAAGTTTCAACTGTTCTCTCTCAGACTCCGAGAACATTTAACTGCAAAACTTTTTCCATTTATTCTCAGACAATTGGATTTTGACATAAGACCTTTTAAACTCAACTTATAATCACTAACCGCTTCAAAACACACATTTATAATCCGGCGGTCGCATTCAAAATTAGACAAATTGGAGGTCAAATCCACTCGTGTATAACAATTGCCTTTTGGTTAAGTGGTCTAGGAGTCACCACGATGTATTCGGTTAAATCTTTGTTTTCTTTATATTTCACTAAAACTACCATCTGTGTTTCCAATTTTATATGCTAGTGCCAAAAGCCATTTACGGTGTTTTTAAAACGAAACGCAATATGACTTACAATATGATTTAACATGATGACAAAAACAGCAACACAAAATCATTATAACCAACACTAGAAGGAACACCATAATCTCTTTACCCAAGTCACAAAAATGCATTCTGCTGATACTTAGTTGGAGCCCTCACCTGCAAAAAAGGACAAATATTGTAATCCACGGAAGCATTTTTGTTCCAAAGTTTTGGGTTATTCAACTTGTTAAAAAAGGGACAAAAATATTTGACAAAATAAGAAAAACACATGATGAAAACAGCCAAATTTTGTCTTTACTGACACAAACATAACGGTGCATGAATTGTCGAAATTATTTTCAATTAACACTCCATTACATCTAATAAGGTTCAGGTCAACGCAAGAGAAAAACACGAGTTTAATGCTCAGCTAAGTTTAACAATAAATGAGGAGAACGCTTTAAGGAATATACAATACAGTAGCACTTCGGTTGATTGAAGATACATTGCCTTAAATCGGGCCCAGCGACTTTTGTAATTTGCCCTGCTGATTTTCTTACAGTGGACGTTCTTTTACTTAACAATATTTCGCTAAATAATAATCTCTCGCACCGAGTAGGGAAAACAATCGACTAAACCTATTGATGTTTCCGACGAAATAAATCTTAATTACGATAAGACCCGCCGGGCGCGACGAAGCGTAGGCGCGGAAAATGTGAAGCTATGACGCGTCATGACGCAAGTTGAATTTAGACTAATAATAATCTCAGTTATGTACTGCAGAAGCTACGCTGGAAGGTGGAAAAATTCACTTTATATCTTGTTTAACTGTCTTCACAACTGGACGCGAAGACTAGGGAGACGCGTACTAGACATCTGACAGATAATTTCGCTGTCTAATATCGCTATTGGTCTTAAATACTGTATATAATAGCTCTATAATGCGGATGTAATATTTTTTTCAAATCCGCAAGAAGGTCACGGTTGTGACATATGAAACTGTTAAATTGCGAAGTATGTCAGACGGAAATGAACTTGACTCCTCTGGAAAGTTGCAGGTTGTCCGTAAAGAATTAGACCAACAAAGAGGGTAGACTTAAGTCACGCATTTGCATGTCATAAATTATCCAACAAAAAAAAATATCACCGAGAAAATCTACTCAATTTGATTGTACAGCCGCTATTAATAATCCGTGTGGAATGTATGAATGTTGGTGAGGGATGTTTTCACTATTCTATCTTCAAAGCGCTAAAACCATTAACGGTGTTTTGATAATGGAACGCAATATGACGTACCGAACCTGATGACAAAAACAGCAACACATTATCGTTATAACCAACACCACGAGGAACACCACCACATAATAATTTGACCTGAGTCTGTAATTGACTATATTTTAAACAAATAAACATTTATGATTCTAAGTGTAATCATTGTATACCTGCAAAACGTCTAGTACATTTGATACCAAAAAAAAGCGAGAATAAGACCCTTTTGAAGATTAAACCTATGGGAATCATTGTATTGGCTAGATTGGCAATTTGTAAGGCATTCTTAATCCATTTCCAAAGCTGCTGGTATTGGGATCCCATGTCTATTGGCACAGTGCTCCTGGACAGTCATATCAGATTTGCCCTTCCAGAATGAGATTTAAAAAGGAATCCGGGTAAGTTCGACACGGGGTTTTTTTTTGACCCGGTTACATTTTCCGGTTTACGATTTCCGTTTTTCCGGTTTGCACATTTTTTTCTAGACACCGGAAATAACCGGAAAGGAAAGAGAATCAAACAATATGAAGACCGCAAAAAAATCAGTCAAATCCATACATAGGATCGTGAGTTATTGCAATTTTTAGATTTTTAAGACCAAACCGGTCCAAAATTCGGACCGCCAGAATTTGGGATGAAAAAATACTCAAATTTTAAAAAGGTCCAAGTACGTTGAAAGTTGTGTTCTAGAGGTAGTTTTAGGCGAGGATCACGAATTTTTGTCGGTTTTTTGATGAGAAGTCCGGTTAACCGGTAAAATAACCAGTTTTCGGTTTTTCATACTTTCCAAGAGTGAATTACCGGAAAACTTGGCACTAGAACTAACTCGATCCCGGAGAATCCAAAATATAAGTCAGTTTTTTGATACCGAGTCCGATTAACCGGTAATCAGAACCGGTTATCGGTTTTTCATACCTCCCAAGAGTGAATTAACGGGAGAATTAGCTCTAAGAGTAATTCGACCCCGGCGAATCCAAATTTGAAGTCGGTTTTTCGATATCGAGTCCGATTAACCGGTAATTAGAACGGATTATCGTTTTTTCATACTTCTCAACAGTGAATTATCGGGAAAATTTGCTCTAAGACTAATTCGACCCCGGCGAATCCAAATTTGAAGTCGGTTTTACAATACCGAGTCCGATTAGCCGGTTATTGGAACCGGTTATTGGCTTTTCATACTTCCCAAAAGTAAATTACGTGGAAAATTAGCTTGATGACTAAATCGACCTCCGCGAATCCAAATTTGGAGTAGGTTTTTCGATATGGACTCCGGTTAACCCATAATAAGAACCAACTATCGGTTTTTGCAATTCCGAAATCTCCATTACACTCACTGAGGGTTTATCTGCCCAAAATGCCCCGATCGATGGTTTATCTGCCAAGTTTTTGAGGAAAAGTTTCCAGGAAATCCCGCCCACGCATTAGGGTTTATCTGCCTCATTTAAAAAAAAACAGAAACCTGCTAATGAATAATTTTGATTTAAAAATCTCCTTTTTAACTGACAAGTGATAAATATTTTTTTATTTTTTTGCTTTTTTTTGAATTAATTTTTGTAATTTCACTTTTAACAAGAACAAGATATTTAAGCTATGCGTCGATCTAAAACACGCGCGGTTTATCTGTCCAAAATATTTCAGCAAAGTTTTCCGCCTACCCTTGCGGGTTTATCTGTCCAATTTCGGTTTACTATATGGTTAAAATAATCAATAAAATATTTGGATAAAGTGATTCTGTATTTGTGTATCTTTTGATGTTGGCTTTATTAATGTGCTGTTGTTTTTATCATCATGTACGGTAGGTCATCATGCTAGATACAATAAGGTGGTTGTATAGCTTTACGTTACCTGTAAATCTATTTTGTCAATTCTCGTGCTTGATCGGTCATAAGATCAGATAAAATCTTACAATAGATGACCAGGGCGCCTTTTTCCTCAATTTTGTGTCCACTCACTGGACTCCAGAATGTTCATTGTACCTCTCTGCGACAGATAAAGCCCGATAAAGCCCCATAACTGTAACGAAATATCAAGGCATTGAGCTTAACCCGTCTTTTTTTATAAACGCACTTTTTGGACCTAAACGTGTCGTAAATTCTATTTATCTAACCAGCCGCCCTAACCAATTATCTTAACACTTTTTGTGCAGAACAGTTGCTAACATAACTGGTTAGGCGGTGTAGTTGTTTACCTGGCATATAGTTTGTCTGGGGCTCGTTTTCATATGTAAGTATTGGTACAAATTGAATGGCTAACGCTATCAATTATTTTTGTTGTATAATAAACTTCAAACATTTTTTGCTCCATGAGTTTCCCAATTTGGCCCTAATATAACCGTATACAGAGGATATCCGCAAAAGCGCGAAAATGACTTAAAGTGTTATAACTTTTCCTACGTAAATCCAAACTTTCTGGAACACGGAATATTGGTTCTAATTAGGTTTCCGCTCATTAATCTTAATCCACTGTTTTATTTATCTTTTTTCTTCTTACAGATCGAAAATGTCTTGAAATTTCATCATTTTGCGATTTTCAAGAAAATGATGGTAAATAAAGCTAAACTGAAATAAGATTATGTGTTACATATCTCTTATCTAATAGTAGGATCTTTCAAACAAAAATATAATTATATAATAATAATAATTATTATTAATTAATATTATATAATTATAATACAGTCCAATCGCCTTTTTCTTTACAGCCTTTTTCTTGACAAAAAAACCCGTTTCTTGACAGATTTTGGTCCGATAAGTCATGATGACGCGTGCGAGTGGGCTATTTTGCCCTTAATTGCGAAAATGTTCTCATATCTTGACAGATTTTAAGCCCTATGAGTCATGCCTATGAGTCATGCGAAAGTGTCAATAAAAAGGCGACAGGACTGTATAATTAATACAATTATTATAAAAATAGGCTGATTTCTTCGCCTTTGAGAATACTTGTTGAGTTGAGCGGGAATTTGACTAGCCAATCAAATGGCGTGGGCAATCATCGCGCGTGAAATTGTGCTGTATAGCCCGCAGTGCACAGTAGTGGACAAAACCAAAACACTGATGACATTGTCACATTCGAGAATTTTCTTAGTGTATTAACCCCCTTAAATACATCATTTGTCGTGATATTCTTTTTTTATTTTAGCTGAATTTTCAAAATATGTGTTATTAACTATGAGCCTAATCAGAATGGCCAATAACATGGTGAAAAATATTTTTATAAAACAGGGTGTCCCACATTAAGGGACGTTTTGCTATTATTGATCCTTCATTTGAACTGTGTCCATTAGTTTGGTGTCACTTATATGTATACATATAATGTGCCTCTAGATGTGCACTTTTTCGGACCTTTTTTCAAAAAAAATCTCATCAGTTTTTTATTTACTTTTAGCTCATAAATAGGTTTAAAATGTACATACACCGGGTGCGCAGTTATCGGGCGTCCAGTTATCGGGCACCCTGCGCTGTTATCGGGCACCGTGCGCATTGCTCTTGAATATATATGTGTATAAATGACCACATTTCCCGCTCGTGCTGTTATCGGGCGGGTTTTTTTGCATATTTTTACCTTATTCCGCNTTCCGCCTTGAGCAATTATCGGGCGCCCGATTAAGGCTTTTTTGTCGCGAAACCCGCCCGATAACTGCGCACCCGGTGTATTTAATAATTTTTGCCCAAAAACACGCACTAAAAGTGTATTCTAGGTAACTTTTTATGAATACTTTTGTATACTAATCTAGACTGATATGTTCCAATGGACATTTGTGGGTTAAATGTTTGGTTAAATAGGGTTCTAAGTACAGTAGTATGTCATTGTCTGTGAGATTTTTTTTTTGATTTTTAAAGGAATATAATTATGTCTTATAATTTAGATATTCGACGGAGTAAGAAGGAGTACAAATATCATTTGACGATCGAAAAGTCCATGGGTGTTTACACGCCGCCGTATATGAATGAGATACGTGATCATGATTCCCGAATTTGTGGTCATTGTAATGAGGAGTTTACTATCGACGAAAATCGTCCATACAAACAGCGGTAAGCCAGTTTTCTAAATTGAATCGAAACGTCAAATTCGGTCTGTTTGAATGTTTGCAACATGTGCACTTCATTGTGCAGGAAACCAGTATATGATGTATTTTTGCCCTCTCATAATGCGCATGTCAAAATGCACATTACGAGATCTCAGACTGTAATATTTTTAGTTAGTACAGGACTTAGTGTTGGTAAAACGAAATTGAAAACGGTTTTATGGACTCTAGCACATTTACCGCCCAAAATTGCACATTTATGTACTCATATAAGATACACTTTTTAGATAGATTTTTTTTACCTTATTTGGGAAGGGGAGTATATTAAAATTTTAAAATTAAAATAAGAATATTTAAACGCTATATTTTAGGAATGGCTTTTACTGTTATGAGTGTTTCAAACGAATCAAGAAAATCTATTTCAAAATCAATCGAAGTCAAGAACGAGTTCAAAAAACGAAACAATATCGAAAAGAAAGAGTCACATACACGGGACCGCGTCCACCAAAAGGATCAAGAGACGCTGACTGTCCACGCCTCATGAATATCCATTACAGTTGACAGTATAATTGCACTGTTTTTCACTGTTTCAACCATTT
>SCLG01000272.1:349682-373055 GCA_004367875.1 Oikopleura albicans
AAAAATTGTTTGGAATCGGACGTCTAACAGACGGTATTGAAGATCAGTTTCTTGAACTTCGCGCGGATGTCGTCATCCATCTGTCCTGGTCACAAGCGGTTAACATTACAGAGCTTGTTATTTTTTCGTCATTAAGAGCGGGCTCGTGCCTTTCCGCCATCCTATTAGATACTGGCGTCGATGTTTTTCGATATTCCGAAATTCCGTGCACGATGGGAAACATGGCAATTCCGCTACTGGTTAATCAAGTGTTACACGAAATCACCGTTTCCTTCGAGGCCAACGAAAAACTAGAAATTTCCGAAATCCAGTGGACAAATTCGGGTCAGCTTCAACCCATCAAAATGGATCGAATTGAATCTACCGTTGAATCTGAAACTTTCCAGATTGCTTCCTGGCTCCCTCTGGCGGCGATTTTGTTCGGAGCGGTGTTGATTGTCGTGATCGTATTTATATGCGGCATAATGCTGAGAAAACGATTTCGAATGACTCGAAAATCTTACTATGATTCGTCAACGGCCACAACGACCCTCAGAATTATTCCATCCCGAGGGTCATCTTCGGTAAAATACGCGACTAACCCGTACATGCAACGAAGTGACATTTTGGTGCGCTCCCATCCGCCACCCGCGCGCAATCTCAGCGCGGCTAGCCATACGACCTCAAACTCGTTCAATAATGCGTTTTACTACCAAAATGTCACGCAAAAAGAGTTTGGCCACGAGTATTCCGAAATTGGGTCAATTACAGCCGATTCGGGCAATGGGGATTCGTTGGAAGGAGACAAACCAAGCTATGCCGAATTGAACATTGCCTAAAAACGCTTGATTATTTGCTGGCATTGCCATTTGATTTTTCTTGTTTTATATTTAGTTGGACAATGTTAGACCTACAGTGGCTTTATACTTTTTCTTAACAAAATTGACCGCGGTATTCCTTATCTTTTTTTTTGTTTTCATCTGTTTTTTTTTTGTTTATTATAGAATTATAAAGCCATTGCATACATTTATACAGGGTGCGTAGTTAACGGGCAGCAAAAATTGCGTTATCGCTCAACAATTTTCGAGCCAAAATCTGCCCGTTAACTGCAGATAGCCCGTTCATTGAGTGCCCGTTAACTGAGCACCCTGTGAATATTAGTTCATAATTCAATAGAAAGTTTCTTTCTTAAAAAAAGTTCTAGTCCATGAATTGGAATGAAATTCAAAAGTTGACTTGTATGATTAATTTGACCTAGGCCTGTTTTTTTGTGCTGTTCTTAAAATTTACCACTAACAATAACATGCAGAATTCATAAAGTGTTAACACAACAACATTTATTGATAATTTATATGCTTTAAACCTCTCAGGGAATCGCCCAAACTAGTTATAATAGAAATGTTAAGATCTTCCTCTGTAAAAATCTCTTGAAACTTTTTTCCTGACACACTTTTGTGACATAATAATCATCGTGTAAAATATGAAAGTTTATTTGCTTGTAAATAAAATATATATATATATACGAATTGAGAAATTTGTACATGTCTTTTTATATAGCATTTTATTGTATTTGTCAAATGGAACACTTGAACACTGTGGATATAAGGTAGCTCTTAATCAAGTGTTGGAATTTTCAAAATAATTCAGTCTACCTCTAGTAGGTAGTACATAATGCATCAGAAAATGATGACAACCATTTTATAACACCATTAATGAAGGATATTTTAGCATATTTTGAGCCCCCTCAAATATTGAGATTGTATAAATTGAATGCTAACAAAAATGAGGTATAACAAAGAAAATTTCAACGTCAAAGTTTTATTGAACCTTTCAACCCCTTCAACGTAGTTTTAATACACAAACAGAGACATTGGTGCATTGAATAAGAACGACAGATAAACGTCAGATGAAGCCTTCATAAAGGTCAACTGAACTTAGGACTGCTTTTTGGAGAAAATTATGCCACAACATCCGAGGACCATTTTTGTCCAACGCATCGTATTAACGCAGTTTTTGACTCAAAATGTCGAAGAACTGTCTATATTTTGTATTTGTGTACAAAAAGTGCGCCGTTAACAGGCAGGTTTTGGCTCAAAGATTTTTTTATCGAAAACGCCTACTCATTGCGCCCTTAACAGGCAGGTTCCGATAACAGACAGGTCGGGATTTTTCCGCGAAACCGTCTACACATTGATCCATTAACAGGCATATTTGCCTTTAACAAGCTGTTTTTTTTTATTTAGGCTGCCTGTTAACGGCGCACCTTCCGTATAAAAAATAAATAAATATTTTAAAATTACATAAGCGCCCCAACTATTTGATCGCATTTGTTAAAGGTTATATGCAAAACTATAAAAGAATTGTTGTTTGATTGTAAATAAAGAAGCAAATGCAAATACGGTTTCGTGCGTTTGAATTAAAGCGATATAAAATTAAATATATTGCGCTTTTGCATGTACACGTCTTTAAACGCGGTCTCCGATGTTTTATATAATTCAAAGGGAATGATCTTATTTGATAACAGTGGCTTACAATTTCGACATTATTTTTTCTTTGATTTACCCCATCGGGGGGTTTTGACGGGGAGAATTTTTGTGGAAACCCCAAAGTCTGGGTTCAAATTTTAAATTATCAAAAACAGGATGTCTTTTAAGAGTGTTACTTTTTCATCAGTTTTGTGACAAACAGAAAAAAATACGTTACGGTTAGACCCGTCTAGCAGCAATAGTTCGTATTCCATCGTTTCCGATAATTTTAGAGCGATCCGTGCAGATTTGCACTACGACTAGGAGTTAAAATATTTTAGATATTTTTACCCTCAATGCTGGAAGATTTTTCCTGGATAGCAGAGGTGGGCAGAAATTGATTATTTTTGTACCCTACCCTACCACTCAAAATTAGGGTACTGAAAGGGTTACTGAAAGGGGTACAGCAAAAAATGTCCGTTCCAAAGCTACCATTGAAAGTTACCCGTGTTTACCCTTGTCCGCGGTACAAAATCTACCCACCTCTGCTGAATAGATACAGCATTTTATTTTCGATAATAATTTATCACATTTTCGGACAAGGTCATCTAAAACTGCAATGAAAAAGGTGAAAATTGAACTATTAAAAGATTTCGAGATCGGGGGATGTTGTAAAGGTACCGTTTCGCTCGTTTTTGTTTCCTGTTCAATGTCATCACAAACTTTTTTATACATATTTTTTGATTGATACAAGGCGCAAGAAATTCAACGATTTATGGCTGAAAATCCCCCAGGTCCGTTACAACCTTACCACCGCAAAACTTAATACAGTGCTTATTCGAACCAATATCCTAGTACAATTTATTGTGAATATTTTAAACAAAAAAATTGAACAAAACAAACATTATGTAGGCTGTTCACGAAGATTTTTCAAAAATAATCTTCAAAAAACGAATTTTGTAATGAAGAAGTCACCAAATATCTTGTTTAACAAACAACCTAAGTAAAACGTTTAAATTTTCAGTTATTAACAGTAAATTCGTGTTAAAAGTCTGTTTAAAAATGAATCGTTCCTCATGTATATCCACTACGTGGGGGTTTTGAATATGTTTTATTGTAAATTATATTTAAATTAAAATGGGATCGCGAGACCTCACGGAAACCGTTTCTCGCAGAAAAATCTAAAAACGTGTTTTGCAGAAAAAACGAATCTCACAGAAAAAGTATTTAATTTTTGAATTCGTGTTTTGAGTGAATTCGGCCCTTTTCCCGACTTTCATAAAAAATTCGTTTTTTTTCGCAGAAGATGTATCTTGCAGAAATTTGTCGCACAAATTCCGCAAAAAAGTTTTCTACGAGATTCCACGGTGCCAGTTAAAAACCCATTAAGTTGTACATGAGCCCATTGTATGAGAGCCCAAATGACACATTCGATTTAGGAACAAATTTTACAATGATATATTTAACAAAAAAAAACAGCAAAAAAATAAGATTTATGAGTGGCAATCCACTTTTGAGTCCTCTGATCGTCGTTTTCATTACCCGTTAAGAGTACGACAAAAAAGTGTTTGTCTTTCGAAATCTGCTAAATGATCAATTTAGATCAGATTTTATGGTCTTGACAGGTTCGATTTGAATAACAACACTAAGTACAGGTGGAATAGTTAATGGTATTAGCAGCCACAGTTCTCACAGTTCTTTGTTTTGCAATTTACTACGGTAGTCACGCAACAATACACAAATTCGGACAACTAGCGAGTCAAATCAAACAAAATCATTTTTTATGAATAGAAAAATAAATTATTTATAATCAAAACCCAGGATAATAGTAAAATTAACCTTTAGGGTAGTATCAAATTTGAAAGCTCAAAACATCAAAATTATGGCATCCTAGTAGTGTACAGTTGGTGACGTAACGAGTTGACACATAACGAGTTGACAATGTGAAACGAGTTGACAGTTTTTGGGCGTTTTTCGAGAAAAAATAGGCAAAAAGGGGCAAAAGTGACGTAACAGTTGACAAAGTGAAACGAGTTGACAGTTTTTGACGAAAAAATCGGAAACGAAAGTGTCAACTCGTTACATCACCAACTGTAAACTATACTGATATTAAAAGTTGATATAGGGGTGACGCGAAGTAAGGGCAGGTTTCTTATTGTTCAAAACCGACGCTAAGTTGGCGGCCAAAGCCTTTGACATAAATTATGTCACATAATTTGTTGTTATACAGTTGGTGTGGTAACGAAGTGACAATGAGAGAACGAAGTGACACTTTTTGAAGTTTTTTGGGCGAAATTTGGGTAAATTTGGGCAAAAGTGACGGAACGAAGTGACAGTTTTTGACAAAAAAAATTGGAAACAAAAGTGTCACTTCGCTACCACACCAACTGTACGTAATACCGTATGCTGAATCACAGTTTGTCGAGCTTTTAGTAATCTTCATATGATTTTTAATGCTATTTATGGGTCAGCGCGACAGACTGTGATTTAGTACACGGTAGTTTTTCAAGAAGTTCAAGGTTGAGAAAGACATATATGTGAATGTGCTGTTGGATTACATTCTAATGCCTGATTGAATTGTTCTTTGTTTTTGTTTCTCGTTTTTTGTTGCTCAGAATGGAGTAAAATCTTTGCAGAAGGGTCGCTTTTATAATTAATCTCTGGATCTTACCGGCGTTATTGTGCCCTTTTTTACAAAACAAAAAAATTGTATGTATGAGAACGGCCAATTTTGTTTTGACTGTTAACTCCTAGAGGGGCACGTTACGAGTTTCTATTTGGTTCGTGAGAAATTGGTTTGTTGATAGATACGTAGACTTGTTCCCAAATAACCAACCTTTAAACATACATGTATTAATCATATCTAAGAATTGACGGGAATTTAGTTGATGTATTAGAACCAAAAAACCTTAAATTATAGTGGTTATTGGTCATTTTTCCTGACCGGTTGGTTTTTGGTTTTTCTCAGTAGGAACATATGATGCGCCGCAAAATAAGCAGTGAGAACATAAGAGCACATTGGTTGTACTGAATATGTTAGGGTAATAGTTATGTACATACTTTTTTAAGGACAAACTCCGCGAAGCCTTCAAGCTGTTTGAAGGGCCGCTTTTAAATCACATCCAACTGCACGTATTTCAAATTAACTCATTCGCATAAGAGTTAAATATATTGGTGAGTTAAACGAAAACGTTAGATTTATCATTTTACGTGGACAACGAATCGTTCATAAATCACCGGTATTCTAGGAAATTTACAATTGTCATTACAAGTATTTGTCCAGAAATTGCTGATCAAATAATTTGAAACTAAGTGTACATTAACAAATTTTATTATATTAAGTTTCGAAAAAGATTTCTCAGGCATTTCTCAGGTCAACTTACGATTATTCATAATATTCAATTGGTAAAATAATCAACCATCTGCATGACAGTTATAGTTTTTGGACCCATATGATATGGCCCAAATCGTAACACTGTCATATGCTGAAATCCTTTAAAGAAACGTACTGGTGTGAGCAAAAAAGTGTCACCGAGCGAATTTCGCTTGTAGGTTATAAACAGTACCCGGCCTTATCTATGATAAGAGCCGCGTGGAGCTCAGTGACAAACTGATGACCCACACCAGTAATACGTATGGGTTATTATTTGCAGTTTTTGGCATTTCAGGGCATTTTCCCGAGGAAAATTTCCTCGTTCATTTGGTCAAAAAATTTCATATCTCGTGAAAAATGTTTTTGCCGTTTCATAGTAGTTTGCACAGACTAATCTCCTTTAAGTATTAGATAAACATAACATTATAATTAGATAAATAAAAAACGTTAAACTGAAACATTAACACCATTCTTCCTTCCGGTTTAAACAAAGTGTGCCGTACTTGATCTTCAGAGTTGTTCGAAATTCTCCAAATGCTGGAATCTCAAAGAAACTATAAATATTATAGCTGGACAATTTTGAGTTTATTCGTGGTGTTTTTGGCTTATCAGTTGTTTATGTTGTATACACATACCGTATGACAGCGCTCAGACTGCAAGGCTTTGAGCAATTTTCCTATGATTTGTAACGCTATTATGACGTCACCGTTGCAGTCTTAGCGCTGTCACACGGTATTGTTTTATTATATCCGGTGCGGCGCATGTATCTTTTCCGGTTTATAGTCCCGTTTTTTTGGAAACCAAACGGACGTTACTGATGCAAGGGCTGTATTTTAACTCTCAGGGGGAAGGAGTTTTTGGGAACCCGTAGGGGGAAAATGCGTGTATATAAACATGCTCTTAAACATCACAATAATTCGGAATAATTCGAAAAACTGGTAAAGCCAAGTTGTAGAGCTCGTCAAACCACGTCTATCTGACTATTCAGAAATTGATTTGGGCCACCAGGGCCCCCTAGATAGCTGTGTGAAATCTGCAACCTACGCAAAAAAAACGTCAATCGAATTTTCTCGAAAAGTTGACGGGGGGTCACCAATACCCGTTTTGCCCTACGGGGCCTCCATATGCCTTAAATCGACGAAAAAACAAGTTGCATGTTTATTTACACGCACTTCCCCCTGGGAGTTAAATATGCTAAAAAACTGACTATGGACTCATATCTTCACTGTGGCATCATCTTGGCTAAGCGAATGTATTTCTGAGTGACGTTTTAATGCCAAATGCCGGGGTTTCCACCAACTGTATTGATTCGATAAAAACATGTAACTACTACAAAAACGTAATCTTTTTTGATTTTGCCGACAGCATAAACGAAGATAGGAAAAAAAGATGAAGGCAAACCCGTCAACTCAGGTGTTCCAAATCGTTCTGCTAAATATTTGATTTTTGATTTTTTTTTGTCGTGACAAATTAAACGGAAGAAAACATTGCACAAGTCTACATTATTTTTTACTAATCTGAAGTTATGAAGTTAACTTTAATCCCGATTCAGCTGATGTAAATATTGGACAAGATCCCAGTTCACGACTGACGTTTTCAATCGTTGCTTATCGAACGTTACAGTGGGTAATTCAAAATCGTAGATAATTACCAGTTTGGTGATATAGTCCGGTCGGACTTTTTAGCTATAGTCTATAGAAAACAGCGGAAATTGGCACAAAGACTGTGAAAGAAGGCACATTTGAAATAAAATTTCGTAAAAAAATTTGGCGGGCTTAATAGCAAAAAATAGCATCAAAAAGTAATAATAAAAACCAGTGTTGCGAAAATTGGCCAACGGTCGATTTTTTCCCAACGCCCAACGCAAGCGTTGGCCAACGCTCAAATTTTCCCAACCCCCAACGCTAGCGTTGGCCAACTCACCAAATTTTCCCAACGCCCAACGCACTAATTTTTCCCAACGCCAAACGCTAGTGTTGGCCATAAAATATTTTTTCTCAAATTAAAAAAAAGATGCCTAGATTATAGGCCCTAGAGCAAATTTTAGACTATTCATTATAAATAAACAGACGACTGTAGTCTCTAAAAACCAATTTAACAAGTGAAAGTAAGTTTTGATTTTTTGTTTGCAATTTTTATTTTGAGGACCTTAACAGTTGGCGTGGCAACGAAGTGACACTTTCGTTGCCGATTTTTTTTTGTCAAAAACTATCACTTTGTTTCATTACTGTCACTTCGTTCTGTCACTTTTACCCAAATTTTGC
Source organism: Oikopleura albicans (assembly GCA_004367875.1). Taxonomy (NCBI): domain Eukaryota; kingdom Metazoa; phylum Chordata; class Appendicularia; order Copelata; family Oikopleuridae; genus Oikopleura; species Oikopleura albicans. The sequence continues at coordinate 357,764 of SCLG01000272.1, forward strand.
TAAAAAAAGCTCCAAACAATGTCATTTCGTTCTCTCACTGTCACTTCGTTACCACGCCAACTGTATTTGTTTGTTTACCGATAATACAGTTTTTTAATCTTGGAGAAGTCTAAAATAAAAAATAGGCCTCAAAACGGCGCAATCATCGTTACGCACCAAACCACTTCCGAACAGTGTAAAAACATTAATTTACTTTTGGTCTATAGATCGATAAAAAGGGGCTTAATTTGTGAAAAGTGGACCCCGTTGTGTTTTTTGGCAAAAATGACACGCGTCTAATGAGGCTGATTACATTTAATTAACGTTCTGCTCGACTTCGTAAACGACCGGATATTGTGTATTCTACTTCAGCTAATGTTGACATTAATTGATTTTTTCGACTTTATATTTTAGTTGGCCAGTTTCTGGGCTGTTACTCACAGCTTGTGATAAAAATTATCCGAAAAAAAAACTTTTTTTTTTCGCCGACAGCTAACATCAAGTTAACCGTTATCGAGCAAAGCCATCGTTTCCACGCAACAGAATTTCTGTGGTTAACAAGATTATATTTGTATGATGAACCGATTTATTATATGCTAAACATTTTTAGCATTTCTTCGTGGAAACTTTCGTATGTTGTTGTTTTTTTTAGATTTTATTTTCAAGAAAATAACTTTATTTAGGATTTGCGTACAAGTGCCAAAACTAAACCGCAAATTAAATCTACACATTTTTTTCTATACTTGAAAACCTGGTTAGAGTGTTGGGCCCATTTATTGGCAAGCACCTGTAAAAAAGGGTAAGCCACTTCTACGTGGCTTAATTCAGTTTGATTTTGACACCATTTTTTGAACCAAGTTTTATTTTATTTTATTTTTTTTGTCATTTATTTGACAAGTCGGGAAATGGTGCGGTTGAAGTGATCTTATTGGTACTCGTTTATTCTCGTCAAAACTTCAAAGAAAAATCGATATATAATCCGATATAGACACTTTGAGATATTGGTCAAATCCGACGGTGAGAAAATCGGCAGAGTTAAATTTATTTTGACTTGAAATTAAAGAGTTTAGTTATAATTAACTCTTGAATTCCCAGATATGAGTTATTAAAGAAATATATCCGTACAATCCTTGTCCATATTCTAGCCCATTTTTTCAGAAAAATTTGCCGACAAAATAACGTTCCTTAATCCATAATTAAGTTCGTACATACACCACTTAACATGTTATGTTAACACCACCAAACGTCAACATATTAACATAATATAATTTTGTTAAAATAACGGGATGGGCGTGGGCGGAAACCGAGGTCCATCAAATCCCAAAAAGTGGTAACATAATGAAATTTTGTTAACATAACGGGTGTTAACATAACGTGTTAGGTGGTGTATTACACATAGTGGACAATTAACCACCCATCAACATCTTCTGGAAAGTTCACGGCAATTACGGATCCCGTAGGCGTTTAATTAAAAAATTAATAATTATTAATAATAAGTTTAGTTTCTCATCTTGATGTTTTTAGTGAAGCAATATACCCCCATGCCGGCCCGCGGGTCCGCGTTCTGCATAAAACGGCTGTAATTAACGCACGGACTGTAAAAATAATTTGGCCGGAAGTTATCATTTCCGGCCATTTATCATTTCGAATTCAAACACAAAAATACTTTAGTTTATCAAACGTAATGAAATAACACGATTAGAGATGTTTGTCGACTTTCTATTGTTACACTTTTTTATATTGATTTTTTGGGATTGTTAACTTTGATCTTTTGATGTGGCCTGGACGAATGTCTGCAAAACCGGAAAAGATACAATTTGGTAACAATTTCGGTTATTATATTTTTTAACCACGAGTATTTAATNTAAAAATTTTTGAAGACTTTTTGATTTTTTTTGCTGGTGTAAGAAAAATATAGTTCCCTAATAATATTTTTTTATGAACAATACTTTGATTAGAAGTAAAAAAACTCCGAAGGGGAAGTTTTGATGCTTGGAAATAATATGCGAGCTTAAATGTGGTTGACCTAAAATTTTGCGAGAACGTAACAGTGGATGCGAGAACGTAACAAAATCGCGAGAACGTAACAGTTTTTGACAAGTGAAAGTGTTACGTTCTCGCATCCACAACTGTATACCCCCATGCCGGCCCGCGCGTCCGCGTTCTGCATAAAACGGCTGTAATTAACGCACGGACTGTAAAAATAATTTGGCCGGAAGTTATCATTTCCGGCCATTTATCATTTCGAATTCAAACACAAAAATACTTTAGTTTATCAAACGTAATGAAATAACACGATTAGAGATGTTTGTCGACTATCTATTGTTACACTTTTTATATTGATTTTTTGGGATTGTTAACTTTGATCTTTTGATGTGGCCTGGACGAATGTCTGCAAAACCGGAAAAGATACAATTTGGTAACAATTTCGGTTATTATATTTTTTAACCACGAGTATTTAATCAGTCAGAATTTGTATCCGATGTCATCTTTGACCGTTTTAGAATTTGGTAATATTTTTCTTTTGATACAAAGTCTATATGAACTGTGGAATACAAAGATTAGCAGGTGGTTTTATACACGGGTAGGAGAGGTTTAAATGAAGTCATTTTTACCATATTAACTCTTGTATCAAAAATGTTTCCGAAATAGATGGGTGTGCCTTACTGTGGTAAGCGGTAACATCGTACTGTTATTTTTTAAATATTCAAGTAGATTTGCAATTTCCAGAAAATTAGAATATTCTTACTTACAGGGGGATCGCCAAATAAGGTCACCTCAAATGAGGGACGGTTTAGCCATATAAGTGTGATTTTATTATAATATTAAGTCAAAAATGTCCAGGGAAATTTGTCTGTGTATAAAAGTTATAAACTTTTATTTGATTACAACAATGATTGAATCGAAATAATCAAATAACACTCGGACACGATGAAAGTACGATAAAATAGGGACAAAAAATCGTATCGAATGGGACGCGAGCTGATTGGCCTAATGCAATTTTTGTTTTCTCTACATTGGCTATAAGACTTTTTCTCGAATCAGCGCGCACACCATTCGATATGGTGTTTTATCTTTTTTTTATCCCACTTTCATCGTATCCGAGTGTTATTCATAAACCAAAAAGTTGATTATTGCTTTTATTAAAAACGATAAAATCCTAAATTCTGGATTCAACAAATAAAGATCGGTTTTAAAAACACGTACCTTGTTTGGCGACCCTTCTGTATAGTTTGGGTCACACCAACAGTATTTTAATTCAAACTTAACTTATTTAGCAGTTTCTATTTTCAACATTTACGAAGCAAACAGTGTTTGGAGCAGTGCGAGCGCAAGTTGTGGATTTTCGAAGTGTCATTTTGTCAATTCAACTGCCGCCCGTCGAGTTGTTAACATACTTCCGGCCACGGATAACGGCCCGAAATTGACATAGGTTTCATTTTCGCCCGATATTTACAAACCACGACAAACAACAATGTCCCTTTTCTTCAGGTGTTAACACGAACATCAGTCGTTAATCGTTCGTTAATTTNATAAATTTTGACAGTAACTCCTACGGCTCATTTTTTGCATTTTTTGGATTTTTTAAAAAAGAAATATTTTATTTCATAATTTTTTACATAAGAATAAAGTGAGACAAATCGGACGCACTCCAGCAGTTAACAAATTAACTGTCATGGTCCGTTCTGCCCACATGTGGGCTGATTTCATTTCATCATTGCACTAAAACTAGTAAATAAATTTTTGAATTTTTAACGGATTATGAAACCCCTAACTGTTAACTTAGAAATTTATTAATATACTTTATTAATATATTGTAGCTAAATGTATTTTTTTAAAGGTTTTTAACACGTGAGTTATCATTACAAGATAGTGTATATTATTAACTGTGATGGGCAGATGACGTTTTTTCGACAAAGCATTTTGATTAGCTAAAAAAATACATTTAGCTACAATATATTAATAAAGTATATTAATATTTTTTTAAGTTAACAGTTAGGGGTTTCATAATCCGTTAAAAACTCAACAAATTATTTACTAGTTTTAGTGCAAAGATGAAATGAAATCAGCCCACATGTGGGCAGAACGGACCACACCGGTTACGCGTTTGGTAATGGATCATGACAGTTAAGATGTTAAAGTTTACTTAAGTCGTTCACATAGTGGAGCAAATTTTCAATTTTTTCTTCCCTAAAATGGTTAAAAATCGATTTCTTTGATTTCAGCATGCTAAAAACATTGGTCCACGATATGTGAGACAGCATATTCCGAACTGTGTGTTCAGGGGTTTAATGAACTTTAAAACCATCACTATATTATATGGCCCATATACAGAAAGAATAACTAAGCTTTAATAAAGGATCAAAGTACGTAGCATCAACAATTGTAATTTATGAAGGATTGTTTATGTAATTGGTTAGCGGTAACTGCTCACCCTAAACATAAATGTCACGTGCACCAATACTTTTGTTGTAGTGAGAAAGGAGACAAGCCAATCAGAGCAGTCAACCTCTAGCGTAGGTTGAAGGAGTGGGGAGGAACAGACATTTAACCACAAATTTTGGGGTCGAAACATGATAGTACGTTTGTTCGGGCCTGTTAAAACGGGTTATTCTTGTTGGTCGTTTTCATTAATGAAATGACACTAAAATTCAACAAAGAACAAAAAAAAAAATAAGTTAGAGTCTTTAACTTGTAGATATAATATGGTAAAATTTTTATTACGTACTTTTTTTTGTAAAATACTATACACAGGGTGCGCCGTTATCTTTCGCGCCGTTATCTTTCACCCGTCCCCGCTCGTGCCGTTATCTTTCACTTTTTTTCGTAAAAATATTCCAGCTTATCCGCCTACGCCCTGCGCCGTTATGTTTCACTTGGGATACCAAAAAAATATGCAAATATAAAANCAATTCAAAAGCCCGTAGGAGCCGTTATGTTTCACCTCAATGAAATGCAGACCGATTCGCCTACGCACTGCGCCGTTATCTTTCACTATTTCCCGCTCGGGCCATTATGTTTCACTTTTTTCCGATTTTTTTTGTGAAAGATAACGGCGCACCCTGTGTATACAGAATTGTTTGTTGATCCTGTGAAACACCGTTTGCATGCAAAACTGATATTTTCGTTTTACTGCCGATTGTATTAATACCAGAATGGTAAGGTCCAAACGTCAGAGCCCATTTCTAGTAGGGTATGCTTTTTGCCGTGAACATTACTTTTTAGTATAAACATTTTTATAGACGATTTCATTTTTTTCAAAATTAACCTGTTTTTATTCAATAAAACTCATAATATATTAATGATTTTATTTACAAATGTTTTTTACAAGCTAGTTGTTTTATGAATTCGGTTTAAAAATGACGTTTGCTGGATACAAATAATGCAGCAACTACATGTACAGTTGAACTTGACAGGCTTGGTCCAAAATGACTAATTGTCAGCTAATTCTAAAAACGGCATAAAATATGAAACAAATATGGCTATTCTGCATCCTATAGTATCCAAATAGTATGTTCGTCTACGCCCAGCGTATGCTGCCAAAATATTTTTGCCGTTTACAGTATATTTAATTTTGCATAACTTGGTTCATCCCCTTCCAACGAATCTCCATTCCCTGAATCGGCCGTTATTGACCCAATTTCCGAATATTCGTGTCCAAACTCTTTTGCTTTCGAATTTTGACAGTAAAAGGCATTGGTGAACGAACGCGATGTCATATGGCCGACAGTATTCGGCTTCTGTACAGGTGGAAGATGTGCTCGAACCAAAATATCGCTGCGCTCCATGTACGGGTTACTAGTGTATTTGGTCGAAGACGAGCCCCGGGATGGGATTAATCTGAGAGTCGTTACCGCTGTTGATGGCTCATAAAAGGGTTTTTGCGCATTTTGAAATCGTTTTCGCATTATTAAAACGCATATGAGCATAATAATAAAAACTAAAACTGCTCCCAGGCCAATTGCCGCTAGAGGGAGCCAAGAGGCGATCTGGAAAATGTCAGATTCCGTTGTTGATTCAATTCTGTCCATTGGGATTGGTTTGAGCTGATCCGAGCTCGTCCACTGGACTTCCGAAATTTCAATTTTATTCGTGGCCTCAAAGGAGACCGTGATTTTGTGAAGAACGCGATTAACAAATAATGGAATTTTCATGTTTTGAGATGAGCAAGGAATCTCAGTATATCGAAAAATATCGACACCGGTATCCAATAGGATGGCATTGAGACAAACACCTTCTCGGAATGAGACAAAAATAAGCAATTCCGTTATATTAACTGCTTGAGACCATAACATATTGATGACAAGATTTGGGGTAAATTGCAGAAATTCATTTTCAATNAGTGAATATCCAAGAAAGTGATCGTCCCGATAACACCCAAAGAATTCGGTCCGAATGCAAATTGGCATAGCTCGATCGGTGACCGGAATTAGACGAACGAATTTGGCATTGACAGCGGGGTCAATTTCGGCCAGGTGACCTTTATAATGCTCGTCATGCTTCAAATCAAGATAACCGTAAGAAGTCCAAATTTCACCGTCAAAAGAAGTATTCAACTTTAGATTTTGAACCCTCTCGTCTCTCAGATGGCGCCCTTGGATTATCATGTGAGAAATTCGCGCAATTCCAAGAAGCTCAATCTAGAATATTTATTTCGTAAAATTGACATTTGTGGCACTATTAGATATAAAGTATCAGATGAATTAGTTCGTTCATCAAATTTTTATAAAATTGAGATTATAGTTTAGTTAGTTGATTGAAATTACCCTATTGTGATAAATTTAAGTTTATTCCAGTGTTAGACAAGAAATGGTGCCGATTTTGGTCAATTTAATGTTCTAGAGAAGACATTTTAGTTGGTTTAAGTTTCTTTTGAATATAATATCAATTGAGGTATGTGAACCAGACTTGAAAGCCCTTACCTGGAGATATTGTGACTCATCACCGGCTTCAACGGTTGAATGACACCAAGCTCCGGCGCCTTCTTCATTATTCAATCTCGAAAATCGAGCACTTGAAACCTCCACGTGAGAAGCCGATGCTCGAAAGTTCGCATCTGGAATTTGCCCGTCTTCAATTCCGAGCGGGAAATTGCATTCATCTAAAATGGAAAAATTGAAACCAAAATACAAAATGATGAATTTTCTAAGAATGTTGGTTTCNAAATTTTGTTACCTATTTGGGTACTTGTTACTTATTTGGGTAATTCTTACCTATTTGGGTAGTTGGGTTTTCTATTAGAAGCCTAAAAATGGCTTAAAGCCTAAAAATGGCCTTTTTGATGTTGTATATACATAGTTGTGGCTTGTATGTATCGAGAACGGAAAACCCATTTTAGTGTCGGTCTTGAATAAAAAAATATTAACCTAAAAAATGGTTACCTATTTGGGTAGTTGAACTTTGACAAAAAAAATTGTTACCTATTTGGGTAATTACGTCGTTTGTTACCTATTTGGGTGTTACCCATTTGGGTGACGGACTGTACATAATAATAAATCCGAGATGTACCTGACTGCACTTATTTAAAAACTATACAGTTTGTTTTCATGAAAGCAATACTGTTAAGAAAGGTTCATATAATTTGAATCATGTCGTTTGACTGATTTGTCGAACAAAGAATCAAAAGTGTTTTGTTTATGACCACGGAACGTATGAAAGTATTCAGATTTTAATCCAACTCATTGTTTGGTTAATTACGGACTGATCATAATCAATATGTTGCGGATTTTAACAGCGTTAACTAAAATAACCGATTTTTTTTCACAAAATGCAGGCTTTAGCATTATTTTAGCATTGAGCATCTGTGGTCATTACGGACAACAATATGGAAGTCGTAAATAATAATTGTTTACAACTCAAACTTCTGTTTTCGAATGCTCATGGTAAACGCTTTTTACACGCTTTCAGGTGATTTTTAGAAAATGCGTTCAGTTAGTGTTTTATTTTTCTTAGTAAGTACATAGTTAAAGTAAAATTTATATTGTCCGCGTAACACCTTAATTAGCCAGCGCTGCCAATATTGATTGGCCGCGTTACCATAGTAACGCGAAAAGACAAATAACAATCTCTTCCTTTTTTTGTTACGCAGACAATAAGGTTGGAAGCACCGCCATATTATAAAATTGTACATGCTCAAAAAATTTGTTCAATTGTTTTTAAACCTTTCCAAAATCTTTCATGGTTAGTTAACTTACTGATCAAAACATGAAATACATTGTGCTAATTTATTATGTCTGTACCAAAAAATGGGGGAAAAATAAGGAATTCCTGAAAAAATTTCCGGTTATTCTTTAACTCACTTATTTGGATGTTGGCGGTTGTCCACTTTGTCAGGAAAAGAAACGCAAAGAAACTCATCGGTCCTAAAAATATATGTAAATTTTAGACACTTTTTGTTCCGTTCAGATTCAGCGACTTGAAGAAAAGACGTCAGGGAAATCGATCAAAAGAAAAAAAAATGATAGTTATTTCCAACAAAAAACGAAAAGTACTTGTTGAAGTGAATTGATAAAGAAATTTTCCGCATTACTGAAATTGGCAAACAGAAATATTAGAGGGGTCTTAACTATGCCACATAGTCTAACAGTTAGACTCTAACTAAAAACGCCCGGGAAACAGCATGGCCGGAAATTTCTAAAAACCATTAAATCTAAATTTTTTATTTGAAAAATGTGAGCTTTGAATAGATATTATTTTATGAAACAGAGCTCGCCGAAAAAAAAATATCATTGGCTAGATTTTTAAATTAATTTCTTCACTGGTCAGCAATGTAATGGAAAATTAATTTAAATGTCATGACCTTGGTACGACATCGTAAAACCGAAGAAAACAAATATTGGTCATTTTAATAAGTTGATTGAGCATGTGAAAATCACACCGAAAATCAGACAATGGGAAAACTGAAAAAATCAGCAGAATTAAAATACAATTACTAAAAAAGCCAGACTAAACAGAGTATACGGTATAAAGTACATATGGACCACATGATATGGTTTGCAGTTAACTGTTCACGGTTAGGGAAAAAATAACGCCCACATGTTTCCTTAACTGCGCACTGTGTGTTTAGATTCAATGAAGTTTAAATCAAGGAGTGATTTAAGAAAAGTGAATTGATTAACTGTCATGCGCCATGTTGGCGAGATCTGGCCAAATCTGGCCAACATGGCGCATGACGGTGCACCGCGGTGGTGGATGTCGGTGGCGCATGACAGTTAACATGCTACTAGCATGATGCTAGACGTTATTTAGTTTGTACTTTATACCAATTCCAACGGTGCCCTCAAAATGGTTGGCACAAAAAAATATTTGAAAATTTTCGTTGCTATTTAAAAGTAGATTTATAAGAATAAAAGCCCGGTGGTTCAAACGCAAACGGTCAATTATTGATACTTAGCAAGCTATTTTTCGATTTAATTGAGATACAGTCACCGAGTCATTTACGTCATACATGTATAATTTGGGAAAATATGCTAGTAATAAAATGAAATGGATAAAATGTAGAATACATTTATGATTTGTTTATTTAAAAGTTTTTTTTTCAACATCCGTTAAATGTTTAAAAATGCATTCAAAGGGTCCTAAAAATGAAGTTCCAACTATTTCAAATTTACTGACGTTTTTCGGCGTACTCCGCAAGTACTATATATACTTATCCAGTGATCTATAGAGACATTTTGACTACTGACAATTCCCTGAATCGGCACTTTCTTCGAAAAATTTCTTGTACTTTTTTGACTTGATTAAATAGTAATTTTTTTTTTGATCATCAATAAACTTACTTTTTGGAGGAATTTAGTTCTCTTTTTTACAAGTTTTCTCAAATGATTTTCTAGAGAGTTGTTTCAGGCTGAAACTTTCAGCTATTATAGAATCTTGTTTTCTTTTAAATAAATTTCGTATTTTCCGTGTCTTTTCTGAAGAAAGTAAGTAGATGTGCGCGTCGGTGCCAACATTTAGCCCAAGAGCGCCGCGGCCATTTTTTTCAAACGAAAAAAAAAATCAACGAAGACTTGTGGGCGACAAATCAACACATTTAACAAATTCCATGCGCCTTTTTTCAGATCAATGTACAACACAAAATCTTTAAATAAATTTAAGTTTTATTATTGTAAAAAACCGCAGTCAGGTTACAGCACCTTATTTTTTTGAATTAGTTTTATCAATAGTTTACCAATGGGCCCTACTGGCGCGAATAAAAAAGTGTCACCGAGCGAATTTCGCTTGTAGGTTTAAAACAGTACTCGATCTATTCTACGACCCGTGTCGAGCTTGGTGACAAACTGACGACCCACACCAGTACCGTATGGCCCATACAGTTTACAAAAAAAAAACGGTTTTCTCCGGAAACAACCACGCCTATATACTTGAATTTATGTAAAATTTGAGTTCACGTCTCATAATGTAACCCTTACTTTAAAACCCTTTTTATTACTATATTATGGCCTTTTTGATAAATGTTAAGATGAAAATTTATTTGGGATAACAATGTTTTTAAACCCATACTGTATGGGTGTGAATTTCAAAATCAGTTTTTCGTAAACTGTTTTGTTTTTCAAAGCTTACTTACTTAAACACGAGTACCGAATTTCGTTATTCGTTTAATTACTAATTCGCATGATACATTGAATGATTTTTGTATGAAAAACCCTAGATAATATCGTACGATTTTTAAGATATCCTGATTAGAAAGTAAAAACTTGGAATGTACCTTTTTTTTATTTATTTCCGTTACGCGTGGGAAACTTCAAACAAAAATTTAGTTCGGGTTGTTATAAAATCTCATGCATTGTTCGATCACAGTCGAGTTGTTAGTTGTTATTTACATGCTTTTTACACATCGTTTGATCTCTTTGGACTCCATAGTCGATAATATTGATACATTTTTGTTTTGTAATTTTCATGGAAATACGGTTCCGTATGGTAAAGAATCCAATGAAACTTTCTCATTTTTATACAAACACTCGGAAGTGGAGGGAAATTGACTTCGAGACAATTTTGATCAATTTTTATAATAATCTAACGTTTTATGTAAAATTTATAATACAATTTGGGCGCACATTTCGAAAGATTGTGGAATTTATGGTCACTAAAACTACTCAGATCTTAGCAGGCGTGAAAGCTTAATTCCCGACAATTTATTGAGAATCTGTTTGATTTGCGGCTGTTGGGATAAAAATTATCGACAAGAGGGGCGATCACAGCAAATCTTTTTTACTCAACACATCGATCAAGTTACATTGTTTTTAGTCAGAACACGGGTGCGCACGAATCAGAACAAATATANCCTTATTTGGCGACCCCCCTGTAGTAATAAAATGAGATAGATAAAATATGGAATATATTTATGATTTGTCTATTTAAAATTTTTCTTTTCAACATCCGTTAAATGTTTAAAAATGCATTCAAAGGGTCCTAAAAATGAAGTTCCAACTATTTCAAATTTACTGATGTTTTCGGCGTACTCCGCAAGTATATAGTTATCCAGTGATCTATAGAGACATTTTGACTACTGAAAATTCCTTGAATCTGCACTTTCTTCGAAAAATTTCTTGTCCTTTTTTGACTTGATTAAATAGTAATTTTTTTTTGATCATCAATAAACTTACTTTTTGGAGAAATTTTGATCTCTTTTTTACAAGTTTTCTCAAATTATTTTATAGAGAGTTGTTTCAGCTATTATACTGTCTTTTTTAAAAACTCAAACAGTATAGAATCTTGTTTTTTTTAATAAATTTCGTATTTTCCGTGTCTTTTCTGAAGAAAGTAAGTAGCTGTACGCATGGGTGCCATCATTTAGCCCAAGAGCGCCGCGGCCATTTTTTTTCAAAAGAAAAAAAATCAACAAAGACTTGTGGGCGACAAATCAACACATTAAAAAAATTCCATGCACCTTTTTCTAAATCAAAATCAAATTTCGCTTGTAGGTTTAAAACAGTACTCGATCTTATCTATTGTACGACCCGCGTCGAGCTTGGTGACAAACTGACGACCCACACCAGTACCGTATGGCCATACGGGAAATCGTTCATGAACTCCCATACTGTATGGGGCATACAGTTTACAAAAAAAAACGGTTTTCTCCGGAAACGACCACGCCAAATACTTGAATTTATGTAAAATTTGAGTTCACGTCTCATAATGTAACCCTTACTTTATTAACCCTTTTTATAGTATGGCCTTTTTGATAAATGTAAAGATTAAAAGTTATTTGGGATAACAATTTTTTAAACCCATACAGTATGGGTGTGAATTTCAAAATCAGTTTTTTGTAAACTGTTTTGTTTTTCAAAGCTTACTTACTTAAACACGAGTACCGAATTTCGTTATTCGTTTAATTACTAATTGGAATGATATATTGAATGATTTTTGTATGAAAAACCCTCGTTAATATCGTACAATTTTAAGATATCCTGATTAGAAAGTAAAAACTTGGAATGTACCTTTTTTATTTATTTCCGTTACGCGTGGGAAACTTCAAACAAAAATTTAGTTCGGGTTGTTATAAAATCTCATGCATTGTTCGATCACAGTCGAGTTGTTAGTTGTTATTTACATGCTTTTTACACATCGTTTGATCTCTTTGGACTCCATAGTCGATAATATTGATACCTTTTTGTTTTGTAATTTTCATGGAAATACGGTTCCGTATGGTAAAGAATCCAATGAAACTTTCTCATTTTCATACAAACTCGGAAGTGGGAGTAATTGACTTCGAGACAATATTGAATAATTTTTACACAAAACTAACGTTTTATGTACCAATTATAATACAATTTGGGCGCACATTTCGAAAGATTGTGGAATTTATGGTCACTAAAACTACTCGGATCTTAGCAGGCGTGAAAGTTTAACTCCGACAAGGATTTTGCTTGATACAGAGAAAATTTTGCTAAATACTGTGCGGTGAAAGGTGTTTTAAAAATGTGTGTTAATTTTTCTTCTTCTTTCTGTGCGAAACGACGATGTCATCTAAGAAAAATTAACACACATTTTTAAAACTCCTTTCACCGTACAGTATATATGGTCTATATTTTCAAAAAGTTTTCGATTTGTTCATGTACCTAAAAATCTGAGAAAATCGTCTTTTCTTTACCCGATTTCTCATTTTTGTCCTTAATTTTGTTTGGTGAAAAATGGGAATGTTGATGTCATCGTGTGAAGCGAAGTATCATGTCCAAGAAACCAATAAAAATTGTTCATTTGGGTAGGGTATCTAAATCGTACAAATGTAGCAGATATTTGAAGAAACAAAATTATTTAGAAATCCGTTTTAACACACTTTAGAAATTTATTTTTATAACTCTTGTCCTCTTTTTTGGCGACTTGTTAACATTACACCCAAAATTTTCGATACTTGACCTGGATAACCTAATTGCGTGTAATAAATTTGTATTGAAATTGAAATGTTTGACTTCAAATTAAATAAATTTGACCATCCGACCATCACTTCCTTTGACATCCTTCATCACACTGAATATGTTTTGATTTATATGGGTAAAATAAAATTGCACAACTTGAAGCACATTTTTTGGTGCCGGAGCTTTTCGTCAAATTGATTTTACTTTACTTTTCGTTCAATGATATTTTTCGTCCAAAACGTAGTATGGGCATAACTACAGTGTATTATCTGATTGCCCATCCATTACGTGGATTTTCACAGATGAAAGCTCTTCTGGTTTGTCGAAGTTTTAGATTTTTTATCAAAAGGAGACAAAAAAAAAAAATTGGCACAAACTTTAATATGAGTAATTTTCGCCTTATGTGACTTCCATTACTTTTTATGATGGCAAAATACACTTCAGTTCCAAAAAAGGTATTTTTACTAGATTTTCATATCAGATAATACATATAGGTGTAGTTAAGTATATAATTTGAGACTTAAGTCTTCACATACATGTATGTCCTTCTTTAAAAAAAATACTTATTCGTTATTAAGGATTTAAAATATAACTTCACCACATTTACTTAGTAACTGAGTCTTCGTTTTTACGAATTGTTCGACGATATTATCACAAACGAGCGCCCGCAACTTATTTTGTTTATTATAATGTATATTGTCCCGGAATTAAACTTATTTTTTTTCGGTATAAAAAGGGACCGGGAATTAGACCTTTTAAAATGTCGCGGAATTGGACTACCCCATGTATGTTGGAATTGGCTAGACTCAAATTTAAAAATTATACTGTATAAACAATATATACGGTGTACATGGGTAGTCCGATTCCGGGTCATTTTAAAAAGGTCTAATTACGGGTCGCTTTTTTATCCGAAAAAAGATAAGTTTAATTCCGGGACAAAAAGGCACTTTGAGTCCAATTCGCAATGCGGCCCTGAATTGGACTACTCAATCTAATAAGGCCAAAAGTATCATTATTTTCTCGGTACATCTAATTGGCGGTCCAAGCCGCGCGCATCCCGTGCTAAAATAGTAAATCGAAAAACTCCCGGGATGAACTACGACAACAATTTAGCATCTACAAATTATCACAGCATGATCTACCAATTGTATTATAATGTCCGACACTTTTGCTACTGTATAATTTTGCTGAAATATGAGGGCACTGCGCGATCGCACTGCGCGATCGCAGCTGCGATCGTCCAACGAAACTTTTCTTCAAAAAACGTAATCAGTCAAAAAAAAAAACGTTCTGAAAAAAACCATTATTAAAATAAAACCTTCAGTAATGACGTTTTTCATGCCGCCATGTCAGATAAGGTGTTTATTCGGCAAAAATTTTCCAAAAATTTAATAATTTTTTTTTGTCGCTAAATATTTCTCTTGAAAATTGGTTTGATACCTTTGTAAGCGATTTTTCATACGATCCCGATTCTGCGAGATATTTGGTGATAAAGGTCAATTCGTGCAGATCTGCATAATGTGACCTCTGGGAGTTAAAGAACACGTTTGGAAATAAATCCGATTGAGTTGTTCGGTATATAATACCACTGTACCTGCAAATTAAATAGGCACACAATTAGGTAAGGTATCTTATATGCCCTTCTCTTTACTGTATTTATTTTCTTAAATATTCAACGTATTAAAAATTATGTTGTTAAACGTCCTACTTAAAACTGTTTAAGGAAAAAGTCTTAAAAGTGTCAGACAAGTTGACATGTAATGATACTTCCGTCAAAGTACGAAAAAACGTCACATAATTAATGAAAACAAAAAGCGGGCCAGCCTCAAAGCGGATAAGCAAAAACTACTATCGCCTTGATCTACCCTTTAATCTGTTCTACGTATGTAAAAACTTGTTACTAAAAAGTTCACACTATCATGGTTGGTAAAAAATGAGGTATTTCCGACTGTCAT
>SCLG01000272.1:375782-387351 GCA_004367875.1 Oikopleura albicans
CAGACTGTTTGTGAAACGTTGTTGCAGAACTAAATTGTACTATACAGTTAATGATGAATAATTTTAATGATACTTTTTTGTACACAGGGTGCGCAGTTAACTGTTCCACCAAAAAAAAAAAACGGTTAACTTGGTATCTCGTGAAGCATTAGACTCGTCCGACTTTTTGTATTCTGAATTTTTCCGGATATTTTGATGATAATGGACCATTAGTAGACTCACCATTAATCGAAATTGAGGTTTTTCTTTTTTTTATTAATCGTACAAAAATACGGTACATAACCCTTCCTTTAAATAAAAAAAATATCCAACTTGTAGCTTATACCAGTGTTGGAAGCGTTAGGGAAATTTCATGAAGGAAAATCGGCATATTGGAATCCAATGATTGGATAACATTTCCAACACTGCTTGTACGGTATGTTATAGGTAAGTTATATTATAACACACTGTTCCATTTTTATGTTTCTAGTACGCCAATATTGTTGGCCAATTGGTAAGTTGATATTGTAGGGTTTATTAAGTTGTAAAGCTTACCGTACCTTTGTAATTAGGGCTATCAGGAAAGCACTTGATCCATGCTGAGAACTTTGAGAAGATATCATTTCCAGCAATGAGGGATTCGGGATTTTGTGCCGCAAGTGACGGATAACTATTAAATACATACATATGTTATAATAATTAAAATGTTATAGACTCGTTAGTACAAAGTTGGTGTGTATACCTTGGTGGAATGAGGTGTGATTCGAGAAATTCTTCAATCTCCAAATTGTCCGTAATGACTTCCCCATCGTACATCAGAAATGGAGTCTGTGTGCCTGGTGCAATGTCTGATAACTCTTTTGGTTTACTGAATATTTTTTTATAATCATTTTTGCTATATTTCCACCCAAATTTGTTGTGAAAATGATTAAAGTAGATGTGAGGTTTGAAACTTCTAAGTTATTTTCAATGTTGCTTCCAATAGTACTGGTACCAAAAAGAGCTGGTAAATTCAGTGAAAAAACTTCAACAAAAAAAAAACTCAGCTAGTTGTTTGAGATAACTGTTTTTAGAATACTTTGTTCCGTCACAGTGCATATTGAAAATACAGTCCATCATGCAAAAAATAAATAAGTTACCTGTCTTTGTCAACTGTTGTGACATTAAAAACTGTCCCCTTGAGCCACAGAATCATGAATAATCTTTGTGAAAATGGACAACAACCAATACTTTCACGATCGGAACCAGCTTTCACAAACAGTACGATTTCATGCTCCGGTTGTTGTTCTGCCATCTCTTGATTTTCTAAAATTAAATTGAATACTGAACATAAAATGCAAGTTTGAAGAACCTTGCAGTTTAACTTTGAACCAAAAGTCGGCATAAGTCAAAAACAAACAATGAGCTGGCCAAGTCCGGATTGGCCTGTCGAGCTCATAAATTAAAATTAAGTGACTTGAGCTGGTCTGTTGATCTCAAAAATACAAAATGATCTGTTCCAGACAGGACTGTCGAACTCGAAAATACAAATGAGCTGCCCTGGGCTCGCCTATTGAACCCAAAAATAAAAATAATTGCCTCTCGCGTTCAAAAATAAATAAGAGCTGGCATGTCGAGCTGTCAAGCCAGATGTTACCGAGCCCAGGTTGAGTCGATCAAAGCCTTAGATTATAACGTACAAAATGAATAAAGTCTAAATTGACAAAAAAATTATATGAAATACGTCTTCATTAAAAGTCGTTCATATACACGCCGTGCGCCGTTATTGGGTAGAAACTTTGAGAAAAAATTTGCTCGATTACGTAATTTTTATCCGATAACGGCGCAGGCCGAAGTGGAAACTTTTGTCAAAAGTTTCACCCGATAACGGGTTATCACCCCATAAAGGGTCACCCGAAAACGGCGCAGGGGTTACCAACATTACCAACTACATGTATAGTCTTCCGTCCCTTATGGGCCGCCGGTCCTTTATGGGCCGCGGAGGACTGTACATAGATTTTATTCATAATTATTCAGTTTGAACTGATAGAGAATTGAAGCACCAAACTGCAAAAAAACGTTTTGTTGTCATACCTTGATATAAACCGAACAACAAATAATTCAACCAACTTTCAGATTGATTGTATTCGTTTAATCGCCAAACTTCCTTGATTAAACTCTCTGAACAAAATGCCAAAATTACGATTTTGAAAACTGAAGAATAAGATAACTGTGTCACTAGAACAAAATGTAAAAGATTCTCTGAATTGCTTCATTATAACTTAAATCAAATATGTATTTTACAGTAAAAGTTCAAACGCAAAAGAAATAAGAACTTGATTTCAACAAGAAGAATAGAATAAATAAAGTTTATTCGTTTGAAAATCACATTTGCGAATGGCATGTTTACTGAGAAAAATTAAATGAAAAAAAAACCATTCGTTAAAATTGCTTAATATACAATAAATATATTCAAGTATGGTTAAAACGCATGCTAAAAGTGTTCGGGGGAGTTGCAATACCCGTAGATAATAAGGATAAATGTCGATCTCCGAAACGGGGAATATAATTGATATGATCCGTAAGTAGGGAACGCTCTAAACGCCTTGAAGTTAACCCTAAACCGTACAGTCGTCACGCTTAATTTTTTTTTAATTTCCTACAGCGCGGCGGCTAGGAAGTTAATTCCATGCGAAGCCTCTATTGGCCTGTTTTCTCTATCGTGTGGTTTTACAAATGAAAAATAATTTCCAATTTCTTCCCCATTTTTCGGAGGGCGTTTCAAACGCACAGCTCTTTTTTGCAAAGTTTTATCTTCAAAATTACTATCTCAAATATTTCATGTTTTTTAATAAATGGCCGGAAATATACTTTGTCATCATAAACAATTGTCCGACAAAGAACATCTATACTTGCATTTATATGACAAAATTGCTCTTGATATTTGATTTTGAAATAAACAAAAATTGGAAAGTTAAAGTATATCGGCTGGTATATATCTCTGTATCATTTTGAGTTAAATGATTCTAGGTCCGTCAAATCTATGACGCACTGTTTGCATTCCACTCCATGAAACATTTTCCTTTGTCACATTTTTGTCGTCACCATTTGGTCCTCAAATAAAGATTAATTCAAAAGTAGCTTTTTTTCTTTTCATTTCCTTTTTTTCCAAGTTCAACGTGGTGATGAGAAGAACATAAATTACAAATATGATTTTCAAGAGTTGTAAAAAGTTTACTGGGGGTAGTCCAGTTCCGTGACACCCAATTGTGGGAGACGTTTACAACTTTGAGTCAAAATCGCAAAGCGTCCCGAAATTGGACTACCCCCTCAGGGGGTCCCCCTGTAGTGAAAAAATTCCTTAACTTATTACTGCGCAGTTATCCCGAACTCTATAGCCTGAGTCATAGGCTCTTAAATGAAAAACAGAAAAACGTCATGGCGCGCCAATTTAATTTTTATTTTGGGAAAATCACTCAAAAAACGTCCTTTTTGGAACCATCGTCCCTAATGGGAGTAATGTCGGTAGAGACCTATATATTTGCGAGGGTTATGCAGAAACATGGAGTGCAGTACAGACTGTACGTAATTCTCTCTGTACATTCACAAATAATCATGACACAATTTCGAAACTATGAATAAGGCCCCCTCTTTTTCATTTTCCTTTAAAATTTTCGGTATACCAATAAAAAAACAACGCATAACAAAAAAATCCACATTGAATATCAAATAACAAGTCAGTTTATGAATGACGTGGTTTAGAAGACAAACAGTATTATTGAGTTTGGCATTTACTGTTCGATTCCTCTATGTAAATAGTGGTCTAGAGTGTGTGTGCCTAATGTTCAATTTAACGATCATAATTTAACGCGTACCACCAGTTGATACCGAACGTTTATTACCGGTCGTAAATTTTACAAATCAAAGAAGTCTATTTCTTAGACTCTTGTAGACTGTTAATAAGTTACTAAACTATAACTTATTAAAAGACACGGTTTCATTTAAAAAGTACAGGCTGAATAACGTCAAAAATATTCTTGGCGAGTGAATTCGACCCAGTTTTCAATTTTTGATGTTTCAACTTCATATGGCATCTAGCTTAGATGATCTAGGGTTCGGGAAAAGCTGGCTGGCTTGGGCAGTTCGACAGGTGGCTGGGCAGTTTGACAGACGAGCTCATGTTTATTTGTGGCCAGACCAGCTCATTCTAGTCGGCATTTTACATGAATTTCCGCCATCTTTTCTCTCGAATTTTCTAGATGACGATATTGGAGTTTTGACGTGCGGATAAAAACTCGACTTTAGCTAGCTAGAAAATACGAAAGAAAAAGCGGCGAAAATTCATGTAAAACGCTGAGTAGGATTCAAGTTGGATCATAACTGGATCTAGAAGATTCATATTGGTCACTGTACACATTGTTTCTAGATTTTATAACAACGACGAAAATTCACGGACTACGAAGGTTAAAACCGATACTAAGCTAGAGTAGTTTACGAGGAAAGGTGAATTAGTCGACTTTTACTTGATAAATGCGTAATGCTCTAGTCATCATTAAATATACAAGGTGTATAAAATTGAGCACATTTTATTCATGTATTATCGGTATTTTTTATCATTTCGTTCTAATATTAAACTTTCCATGTAATCAAGTATAGTTTCGGTTAAACGAACCTGAGAGGCTTGAAGCCTCAAGCTTCCCACGATTTTGATCTTTTCCAATTGTTTTTTTTTCATTAAATGATGAAAAAATATTGTGACACTGAGCAGTAGTTTAACTGAAATAATAAAATAAAGATATTTTGTATGGATAAGTCGAAGTGGATAAAATTCCAACATATTGGTTCTCAGACGCACAAAATGACAACATTAACAATACAATTTACAATAATCAGATTTGATCACAAATCGGTATGCGAAATCTAAAAAGCCAAATATATTTTGGTAATCTTTCCGATGCTATGTGGGTGGTCTTCTCACACAATTGCCAAGCCTGACCCTGACCGCAATGCAAATTGAAAAACAATTTAATCGCAACGGACAATTTAATCACACAAATTGTGGTCTAGTTCGAGAAAAAAAAATGGACAAGGCACGCTAGAACATATATTTCAAAACAAGAAAATACATGTATGCGTATAACTGGTCGCACACAAATTTGAAAATGTCGTGTTCGAACCGGATGTACCGGTAGTTTTGTTGCATCTACAGGTACTATTAACACATCAGGAGTCCAAGGGCGCTGTTATCGTAAGCAGGGCTCGGCAACAGCCAGCTGGCTCGACAGCTGGCTCGACAGTTCAACAGGCCAGCTCATGTTTTTTTGACTCGAAAGGCCAGCACAAGACAGCTCATTATTTTTTTCGGCACGACAGGCCAGTTCAGCACAACTCATTTAAATGTTTCGACTCGAGAGGACAGTTCAGCACAGCTCATTTTTATTTTGAATTATGCCGAGCTCTGATCGTATGCGCCTGTAAGTTACTATCAGTGTTGCAAGCGGTGGAAGCGTTGGTGAAATTTTCTTCCCAACGTGTTCTGAGCGTCGTGTGTTGGGAAATATTCAAACGTTGGCCAACGCTTGCGTTAGGCGTTGGGAAAATCCGAGCGTTGGTCGTTGGCAAGTATTTTGAGGGAAAAATTAGCTCTTGATACCTGTGATAGGTAACCTGTCTTATGTAACTTTTTAAGTAAAAATTTCATCAAAAAAATTGGCTCAATGATCATCTATATCAAACACAAAACACTCATCCGAGATACCGCTACCCGAGATAATTAATAAACTTCCAAACTTGTTAGACCTAGCAATCGCCTTTTAGTAGAAAATACGTCCTAGTTGGATATAATATTTTCGTGTTACAACGATTACGGTCAATTAAAAAATTATTTAGTTATTTTTTTCAAAGCGGTAATAGAAATAGTGTATAAATTTTGCAAATGGTTCCTCAAGTTTTTTTTGTTTCGTTTTTTTTTAATCCAATTCAAAAATTGTTAATGAGACTTACAACATATTTTGCGTTGTTGTAAAATACTTCAAATAGGAATTACAGAAAAATTAATGTCATTCGCCATCATTTTATTCGAATCAATTTTGTTAATTTGGAGCAATTGGAATTTCTTGTTAGTTTTTGTTCTTACCTCTCTTACTTCTTTTCGTGCGTGTTTTTTTTTACTTTGTTGTATTTGTTAATTTTAGCATTTTGGGCAGTTTAATTCGCTAATTTGACACAATCATGATTGTTCAGGAGAGACGGATTTTTTTTTTGTGAAAAATAATAGGCCGAAAACGATAAATTAACACGCGCAGATAAACTGGATGTTTGGGTCAAGCAATCTGACCACAATTTACCATGTTTTGGAGTCCAAAACGTTTTCACTCTCCAAAGAAACCTATCAGAACAAAAAATATTTTCCCGATTTGCTCAGACGATGATTGCGTTCACATTTTAGGAGATTTTGCAAAATAAAAACTTCAAATTTGCTGGACTTAAAATGCTTCCTATATTGATACAGATGATCATAGGAGTAAATTTGATTCTCGTTGAAAATTAAATTCAGCTATATCAAGGGATGAAACACACTAAGTAAAATCAAAAAATAGATATCTTGTTCAAAAAGATCAAATGGAGCCAAGAAAAAACACAAAAATAAAGCTAAATGCGTCCGATGGATTTGTTTTGGTGAGATGCCCTAATAGAGAGTTGGCTCAAATTTATAGCTCTGAGCTACTGACAGTAGAAGGGAGTTTGTGAAAAGCTAAAATGTGCGTGTCTGATGGGTGACCTGATTTTGATGAAAATTGAAAATGAAATTTAAATTATTCGCCTTAAAACTTTTAAGGAAAATAATCACAAGTAGAGAAACCATGGATTACATGTATGAACCATAAACTATTTAGCGCCAGCTACTTTTGACTAAGCTTGTTGAAAAAATTGGCCTGACCTATATTTCAAAAACTTATAAGATTAAATACTATTTCAATTAAATATATTTCAGATTAAATATATTTCAAAAACTTAATTTAAAAACCCATTTCTACCCCAAATTTATTTATAAAGCCAACAAGAAATAAAATAGAAGTGTTAAATTTTCAAAACTAATACCAAATCATACAGGTAACTATATTTAGGTTGACGAATTTATTTTGCCGTCAGAATATTTCAAGACCATAATAAATTCATCCAGAAAAAACAACAAACGCCAAAATTTTGCACCCGAGTTACATTTTGAAAGATATACAGTTACAACAATTGAGGTAGGAGTTTTTGTGAGACCTAAAGGAACCGCTTTAACCCTCATTCGCCGCTGCTACACACGGAGTGCGATTTTTCACGGATGTCGCTGTCACGGTTAAACCACTTATGAACTGGTCGGTTTGGGTTGACCAAATAAGTTACATGGCCTTTGACTTCCTAAAACGAGAACCAAAACTTTATTTTCATACAGTAGGTGTCTCGAAATTGAGCCCTCTAGGCGACCCGTTTCGCGCTGTTTTTAACAAAAAAGNTAATAATCGAGTTTATTACAAATCCGTTGAAAAAATGTCAATATATGACCGTCAATGATCATTTTTTTCGTTATTTGTTACTCTTTGGCAAAGTTGAGCGCACATAGCGGCACATAGCGGCACAACCAAATGATTTATTTTACTTTCGAGTCCATATTCTGATAAAGTATACTTGGGAGACTACTCCGTATAATTTTTATCACTTAAAGTTAAACGTCCATAAGCGGCGAATGGGAGTTAAAGAACATCGCGTTTTTTTAAGAAAACTATTTCCTAGGAAAAAGTTACTCCAAGAAAAGAAAGAAAAGGAGATTTTCCGAAAAACGTTTTTTGGTCCTGTGCATGATAAAGACCACAAATGCATTAAACTTTTACCGAAAAACTTTTTTCCAATAAACGTTTCTTCCGAAAAACGTGAAATTAAAAAAAAACGATACTTCCATAAGACCGAAAATCTAAACCACTACAATACCAGATTATGATCGCATGAATGTTGTCACGTAGTGGAGAAAAAAGGCGAACTCTTTCAAAATCAAAGTTTTTTTAGACTTTTGCTACTTGGCAGTACGGAGTCCGTGATTTGAAAGTTTACGAATTAATTCAACTTATCGATTTTATTGAAAATTGTGGAGATCATGGGAATGACCAATGGCACCAAGACGCCGTGAAAGCGCTTAGGAAAGCTTCAGAAAAACATTTTTTTGAAACCAATTTTGATTTTATTTGTATATTTATAGAGTTATTTGTAGCTATACTATTGTCCTAGTTCGATGAAAAAAACGAAAAATTCTGGATGAAAAAGAATATCACAACGCCCACAACAAATTTAGTCATATTTTCAAAACTATTCACTGTCTAGTAAAGCTTCTTGAACTGTGAGCGTGATGCGTAGAAATTCGAACGTAGAAATTCAGCCAATCAGCGTTAGCTTATCAAACACGTGAATATAATCGAGAATTTTTCGTTTTTTCATCTAACTAGGACAGTATACACCACCTGCGCCGTTATGTTACCACAATAAAACCGAAAAAACTGGTAACATAACGGAATTTTGTTAACATAATGGGTTAGGGCGTAGGCGGAAAAGTTGAAAACAAAAATATAATTCGGTAATTTAGGGGGGGTTTGGTAACATAATGGAATTTAGTCTTTTTTTTTCTAGATCTCAGAATGTCGCAATTCAATATTCATTTCGTTTTTTTCTTTTTGTCGTTTAAAATTTTGTATAAGTGACACAAGTCAAGCAAAACAAACACCGACAAATTAAACTTATGAAATTAATAGAGAAATTATAAAAATATTTGATGAAAAGACAGGTCATTAAAAACGTAAGTTGGTTGACGTTATACGTTACAAACTTAGACCTGACCCAAATCATGTTGCACAAATTGTGACTATTATTGTCCTGTGTTGGAAACGTTGGCGAACGATCTAATTTTTCCTAACGCCCAACGCTCATTTTCCCCAATGCCCCCAATAAAATGTCCTCAACGCTTCTAACACTGATAAAAGTCATGATAGGTTGTTTATATAATGGTATATTGAGAAAAAAGGGGACTCCAATTCGAAAGTGCAAAGGAAAACTAGTCTATAACAAAAGTACTTATAATCTACTTTAAAATGTAACTGAAAACTGGTAACATAACGGGGTAGGACGTAGGTGATTGGTAACATAACGGCGTAGGGCGTGGGTGGAAACCGAGGTCTATTAAATCTAAAAAAGTGGTAACATAACGGAATTTTGGTAACATAACGGGTGTTAACATAACGGCGCAGGTGGTGTATAACACAACAGATTCTTCTTTATGGTACACAAAAAGTGGCAAGTAGTTTTCTTAATTATCAGTCGCAAATTATTACATAAAGTGGATCTAAAATGTAAGTAAAACCATATACATGTAAAATACAATAATATGTTACATATTAATAGGACCGCATTTTTTTCTTTTAGACTACAGATTTGAATAAAAAGCTATTTTCAGGGCTATCTTGTCCAAAACCCAATTTGATCCCACCAGAATTACGTGAAACGTTATTGGAAGAAAAATTGTTGGAAGATAAGGACAAAGATAAAATGGACGAAAATCGAGTCATGACAAAGCTGGACGAAAATCCTGATGTGCAAAATACCGACGGGAATGAGAAAACAAAATACCAATCTTTGATGCTAGATTAGGGTATCAAGTAATATGATAAGATTTAATTAAAATACAATATTAGTTCGCAGTACTCCTGCAGACGTATACTAGATTTTCCACTTCCAATTTTAAAGCCCAGAAATAACTTTTTTTATCAGTTAACAAAAAAAAAAAACAAAAAAAAACACTTCGGCTATAAAACTGTTGTGTCGAAGTTAATGAAATTTGGACAATTTCAAGTTTTTAAAATTTTATTGAAAAAAAGATTAAATTAATTACACTCCTTGAGGGTTTATCTGCCCATTTCACGACCTGAAAAGTGGGCAGATAAACCGAATTTGGGCAGATAAACCCGCAGGCGTAGGCGGAACACTTTACTGAAATATTTTCGGGCAGATAAACCGACGATCGGGCTCGTTCTACATTTGTATCAAGTTTCAGTGCATAGACTGTATACCTTGTTCTTATTAAAAGTGAAATTACAAAATGACAAAAAAAGAAAGACTTTATTTATCACTTGTCGGTTGATACCAAAAAAAGAGATTTTGAAATTATACGATCAAGGTCCAAAAAATGACTCAGTGGGCAGATAAACCCTCATGCGTGGGCGGGAATCCTGGAAAACTTTTCCTCAAAAATGGGGCAGATTAACCATCCATCGGGGCTTTTTGGGCAGATAAACCCCGGGCAGATAAACCCTCAGGGAGTGTATTATGTTTTTTGGGATCATTGGCTTTTTTTAACTCCCATATTAATATTAAGTTTAGATTTGGATTTCTTCGCGTTACACTTAACGCGCTGTATATACTTACATATACGTGGTATGAATATGCGTTTACTTGCAAAAAACGCGCCTTGTAAAACTGTTTGAAATATGTCAATTTTAGCTAATTATCTTTTAATGGAAAGAAATGACAGCTAATTCAATAATAAAATAGACCAATTTTGGCTGATTTGCGCTTAACGGTATCCATCGGTTAACGCATAATTTCCCAACAAGGGTAAAACATTTACCATTAAAGACTCGGGTTCCTGATAAGCACCTAAATTTGTGTTCGGGGCCGGGAGAACGTTTTGAGCTAATCGATTGTGCTTAAAATTGCAATTATTTGAATTAATAAAAATTAAATAAAAAAAAATCACAAATTTGACTTCGGGTGAAGAAAGGATCTTCATAGGTATAGCTCTTTCATTGATCATTTCAGCTATTCATTTTGATACCTCTCATTGGACTGCCGTGGCGATATTCATTTGGCGGAAGAAAACGAATTTGACGAACGATTTGACGATCGACGTTTTGAAGAGCTTGACGAGCGATTGGCTGAAGCCGACCTCGATGCTGAAATTGAACTTATTGAGCAATTTGATTTAGAAATTGGGGTTTAAGAATGTAATATTTTATGATTTGAAACATGCTCAAGAATGAAATCTGCATCGTGTGTCGGACTCATGATTGATGCGGGGTTCCGCATTCAATTTGCTTAAAGCCCGCCAGGCAAGACTCCGAGCCACGGTACGGTGTGAAGTTTAAAAAAATTGCAAAAAAATATTGGCATAATTTATATTACAACAGATATGCACAAAACGTGACACTCCCAAAGACCGTTGTGTTGCGTTGTTTGCACATCTTGTGTATGGGGGTTATACAGTATGGCTAAATAATAATAGTATTATAGAACTCTAATGTTAGATGTAAGTGATGTTGACGAAGGCGATTACCAACAATATTTTGAAACGAATGAAGAAGCTCAGGGTTCAAAATCTAAAAAAATTGTCTAAGTCATGATTAAAAATCTTAAGTTACTCTGTTAAAAAACTGATTTGTCAAAAAAATACAATCTATGAATTTTTGGTTTTTAACTAGCAAAAAGACTACGATGCCAATGAGTGCGATCTCGACCTTATTGATGACCTTGAATGTGAGGAAGTCGGTGAGGGTGATGACGAAAGTGACACAGAGAGGGACGA
>SCLG01000272.1:408567-426775 GCA_004367875.1 Oikopleura albicans
GTGAAGGAATCTGATTATTGCTTTATATACTTGCAGAAGAAGGAAAGAATGCCACACGAAATCAACTTTTCTGATGTTCCGATGAAAGTCATCAAGCGGAAAGGCCCAATGCTAATACTAATTTCAGAAAATGGCAGACGTTACCACCGACACATTACTCACGTCGTACCACTAAAAAACCGCCCACCGTATTTGAGAATAACTGATGCGGAAGTGGACTCAATTTTAAGCCAATCGAATTAAACTACGGCTTATGTATGGTGATAGAAAGTCAATAAAGTATGTTTTGCATGCTTCTTGTAGCTGGAGAAAACGAAAAATAAAAATAACTTTTATAACGAAAAGATAAAGTAAAAATAAAAATATAAACACGGTAAACAAATATAGAATAAACTTGGAGAAAAGTAGACAAAAACCTTAGTACACAACCATTTGTCCTCAAACTTGAGCAATCAATTATTAAATACTAAATTATTATATGATGCGCAGGAAGAATTCAAGCAGGTACGCAGCAAGTATATAATTTATTTAGTTAAAAAGCTTTTTAACATCAAATTTGATATTAGAATATATTTCTTAGTATTAAATACGAACTGATAAAATAAAAACATTACGATGGGGTATCCCAAAAATAACTCACAAATTTTTCAGTTCAAATAAAATTATATGCCAGGGGGTCAAAACAATAATTGTGTAATCTAAAAACCCCGATTGCGCACCCTCATGCAAACACTATAGCTTCACTATAACCTAACGCATTCAACTTGCACAATACAAGTTTACTACCTCAGGTCTCTAGAATAGACCGAAAAAGAACTTTTTGCACTTAATACCGGTAAAACATTCCAATGCACTACCAAGATTCAAAAAACGGACCCTATTAAATGGACCTTAAAAGGGTCCACAAAAAAAAACATCATTTTCTAATATTAACAGTAAACGGTGGCAAAATGCAACCATTTATTAAAAAACTATGGCGCACAATTCATCAAAATGATTAAGTACGACGAAAAAGACGGAAAATATCATTTTTCAATTGCAAAATGCGACTATATGTTAAAAATTGACCGTAAAATTTAGAGCGTTGCGTTATGCGACGAGTCATAAAAAAATGATTAAGTACGACGAATCAGACGGAAGTATCATTTTTTTTTCTTTTGGTGGCGCAATGCGACCATTAATTACAAAACGACCGATTTTGTGAAAATGATTAAGTACGACGAAAAAGACGGAAAATATCAGTTTTGCATTATCATGTGCTAGATAGTGGCGAGTAAGCGACGATTTATTTAAACTAGCAGAAACTTACCATATTGCGTGAAGCGACGAACTTACTAAAAAAAAAAAATTTTTCGAGAAGAAAAATCTAATTTATTTTTTTTTTCTACATATTGAAAATAAAATACTATGGATTGACAACCTAGCCACTATCAAGTTTAAATCACAAAAATAAAGATTAAGATTTTATGATTACCTCGGAACACAACAAAAATAACTTGGATTCAGCCACATGACTTATTAAAAAATTAGAGACAGATTGCTCTAGCCAATATACTAATTAACACACCCATCACTCTCTTAATTCTTTAATTCTCTGTCCTTTTTTAGACCCATATCACAAAAGAGTGCTTATAAGCTAAAAAGTAATATCGAAAATTGAACAAAAAAAGTAATGATAAATTTCTTTAATATTCTTCTTTTCTTATATATCTGATAGAATCCGTTAGATATATTTTAACAAATAATAAATATTGGGTCGTGAAATAATAAAACTAATATTGGTTATGCAACGCTATCCAACAAACGAAAAAGGCTACTCCGCAGATTATCCGTCATCAGGGACATGACGTAAATCAGAAAAAAAATCAGCTAAAAATAACAAAAAGTTATTAAGATACTTTACTTTTTTTTCTATTTTTTGTTGTTTAACTCGGTTGTCAGAAAACTTTTTACTTTTCATATTCGGATTCAACGCGAAAAATCCTTTCATATAAGTTGAAACTTGATTTAAGCAAAATAGTATATTCGCGAAATTTCGGTCGATGCACAATCTATGAGCTTTTTTTTTCTCTTATTTTGAAAAATTTACAATTGAACGCGTTGACGCGTGAAAAAAAAACTTTTTGACCGTATTTTTCCGAAAAAAACTTTCGATATAACGTTTTGAAGTCAAAAATGTATACAAAATAAAAACTTACGGTTCATAGGTTCAATCAAGCGGACCAAGGGGGTGGCATTGTGTTGAGTCGATTTTCATGTAAGAATTGTCTTACATAAATGTATACTACGCTACACCTTTATACACTACAATACACCAACAAATAAGTATTTGCCGTGTACCGATTTGCATAGAAAAAAAAATATATATATATATATATGGGAGTGGCAACGGTGACCCACTGGTCCGGGCCGGGGCCGCCAAGATATCGGTATGAATTGTTAAATACAAGCCGACTGTCAAGGCTTACCCGGCACGGACGAGCGCGTTGTGACCACTCAGACAGAAAAAATATATATATAGATAGTTTTATAATTTCCTTATTAAAGTTTGAGTGGCCACGGTGACCCGCTGGTCCGGGCCGGGGCCGCCAAGCTATCGGTATGAATTGTTAAATACAAGCCGACTGTCAAGGCAAACCCGGCACGGACGAGCGCGTTGTGACCACCCTGACAGAAAAAAAGGAATATATTAAAAAAGGCTTAACTATGACACGGTATCTATGACTCGGTACTTATTTGTTAACGAAATTTTCTTTATTTTATAATTATATATACATATAATTATAATTATATTTATTTGGGTCCCTATGTAGGGTGCCAAAAATTCAAAAGTTACACCAAAATGACTAAAAAATAAGCTAACCCGCTTTCGAAATAAGGTCCAGGCTGAAAAACCTTCGTGTAAGGATTTCGATTAGGTTGAGTGGTCCCACGAACCCACTGGTCCGGGCCGGGGCCGCCAAGATATCGGTATGAATTGTTAAATACAAGCCGACTGTCAAAGCTTACCCGGCACGGACGAGCGCGTTGTGACCACTCAGACAGAAAAAATAACCAAGATTTTGGCACGATTTAATCTTAAAAATATTTTTAACCATTTTTGAACCTTTTTTCTCGATGAACGGGTTAACATTCAAAAATTATATATACAAACTATGACTTACCGCTATCAATTTGTTAAAAATTAACAACCACCCCCACATCGTCGCTATCAAGTGTGTTTGAACCTAAATTGTTCGTTATTTAATTGATAAATTAAAGACAAGCTTTAAAATGTCAATAACTGTTTTTTTTAGAAAAATTATTTTTCTGTTACTTTAATTAAAAGTTGATCTATTTAAGTGAGCGTATTCGTGTTCGTAACAAAAATTAGAGTATGGTATTCTCTAATGTCTAGTTTAATAAGAAAACATCTTCGATCACAAAATAGTTCCCAATTCCCATTACAGGATACACTTATTAGACAAAAATATCCGTTTTTGAGATGATTTCTACGGACCGTATTTTTATTTTTTGAGTAAGTTTTGGTGGTATTAATTATATTTTTTTTTTGTAATAGTTGCTCTAAAACAAGGCGCTGAAAACGTTTGACGCCAATTTTTAATAACTGTTTCTATCATTAAAACTCATGATCGTGAATTTGGCGCATTTGAAAATTTTTAAGGTAACATATTCGATTTTATCATTTTGACCACATTTTCGAAATTAGTGCAAAATTTGACTTATATGTAGTTTCCTTCACTTTTTTATTTCATAACCGCAAAGTATAAAACCGAACAATAAGAGCGTAGTGGACAGTTTAGTGGCATAAAATATTAACTATCGTGTTCGCCGGGGTCGATTTATTAGGTCAGAATATTTTCAAGGTCTAATANATAGCTTCATATTAGTAGGAAGTTTCCAGTCGTATTTTCTGAGTACGCAAATACCGCCCTATTTTATTGTTAACTCCCAGGGGGAAGTGCGTGTATATGGACACACAACTTGTTTTTTTCTCGTCGATTTAAGGCATATGGAGGCCCCGTAGGGCAAAACGGGTGTTGCTAAACTTTTCGAGAAAATTCGATTGACGGTGTTTTTCGCGTAGGTTGGAGATTTCAAACAGCTCTCTAGGGGGCCCTGGTGCGGCTCCAGTTTTTTGTGAATTTTTTAAGTGTGTATATAAACACGCATTTCCCCCTCCGGGTTCCCAAAAACTCCTTCCCCTGAGAGTTAATAGCAGAAAGACTAAAATAAGGCTTTATTTGATCTTCAATCAGAAAATTCGTTATATAAGTTTCCTACTAAAAATTCAAAAGTTTGACAGTTGTCATTTCAAAATTTCAGCAGGACGCACAATATGTTGAATTAACAGGAATCGTCGGATAATTGAACAATTCAAGAAAAAACGAACCGGGTGACGACTTTTTTAGTTCATTATTGCATTCATTGTGCAGCCTACTCCTCCTAGACGATTCAAGATATACATTTAATTTAAATTGCATCAAGTCTCTAAGACTCATGGCTATGGACGCAGCTAGGTCCCGAACCGGTCAGATGAATTTTACCGGTCAAATTACAAAATCATCGTTTTCTCAAATTTCAAACCGAGGATGTCTTAAATTTTAAACCCGTCATAAAGAGGTAAATTGTCCGTTTTTTTTTCATGCTATATTATTAAGATATGTTATTGTAGAACGTCAAACTATTTTAGATAAATTATCTGTTATTTAACAGTGATAAAATGGTAAAAATCTTTATTTCAGTACTATTTACATGTAATATTTGACCGGTTTTTAAACCGGTTCTGGACCTAGCTGCGACCATAGCCATGACTCATGGCCCATGACTCATGGCCATGAGTCTTAGGGACTTGATACAATTTAAATTACAGTTATATCTTGAATTGTCTAGTAGGAGTAGGCTGCTCAATGAATGCAATAATGAAATAAAAAAGTCGTCGGTGTATATTGAACTTATGTTTGTTAGTTTTGAGCAAAATTCCTTGAAGCAGGTGGTAAATTTTCAAACTACGTTTTAGTAGTTAACCGTCCCCCATGATAAATTATTATGATTGTTGATGTAAAACTTACAACCAATTTTAGGTAAATTATTAAACCATTTTAGAGCAATTTTTATCTACAGGGGGGTCTGGTTATAAGGTCAAGTCATCTTTTTTGCAGGTCAAATCATTTCATTCAAGATAAATCATGGCTTTTTTCACTTTTTTGGGGTTTAAATTTAGAACTCGACAATGTCGATTCGACATATACGTTTAGAACGACACGGGTAAAACATGGGTACAATATTTTTTTCATAGAAATCATGTATGTGGAGTGTATACTATACACTGTATAGTATTCTAAAACACTCATGGAAGGTTGGTGGCACTACTAAAAAAAAACTCGTCATATCTTTTTTGATTTTTTTTCTGGCACTAAGGTCAAGTCATTTTTTGGGGCTTTGAAGTAATATGACTTCTTATATAAATTGGTCTAATTTATTGTCCGAAGTCAAGTTCTCGGTTCCTTTTAAGGCAGAACTTGACCTTTAATTATACAGAGAGTGAATTGAGTTTGGCAGTAAATGTGGAATAATAGTGAATAATAGTGTGTTTAGCAGTTTAATATTATCTGACGTGCGTTTGAGTCATAATATATGACTCCCGCAATACGTCAAAGCTCCCCCCACTCGACAAAAAATAGTTAAAAAAGGAAATACTATTTATTGGCGAATGGGGAAATTAGAATTTTTTTTGTATTGTTTTTCTTCGTAGATAAAGGTAAATTATCCGATGATCACTAGTCCTTTTTGACGAAGATGAAGTTAAATAATCCAATGACCAATTTCGTTGGGTCTGTACTTAGAAATACCCTTTGTTTTTGTTATAGTCAAATGCGATTGCGGTTTTATTTAGTTATTGATATAAGGCTTGCTTTATTTTCTTTCATGACATATAATGAGAGTGAATGGTCATTTTATCTGGTCACATTCAGAGTCAAAAGGGTTACAAAATTGTTAAGGATGGTAGGCTCATTTGTTTAAAAATAAGTGTCTAAGAGAAAGGGTAATTGTGGACAGGAAACATATCATAACACTTCAAAAAATAACATGACAATTTTTCGTTTGTCTTTATTTTGGCCCTTATTTTTAGTGTATCATATGGACCATAGTAAGGGGCAATTCTCAATTTATCAACCTATAGAAATAATCGTCGGAGAGTTCTGAACATTAGTATGTGCTTGGCCATACGTATTCTAAGCTCACAAAAAATTCATCTTTTTCGGACCAAAGCGGTTCGAGATATCACAGTAAAAACATTTTTTACGGTTTTACGCTCTTACATCGTGAATACGAAAGATTAAATAAAGTGAAAACAATCCTATGGATGTAGAACGCTTAGACAGTCCTAACGGTACTAAAAACAAAAAAAGTGGGTAAATTGAACCAACCAAAATTGAAAAAACCGGTAAAATAAAGATTTTTGGCGCGGTTAACCACGAAGATGGTTCATTAAAACATCGAATATTCACAGTAATCACCACTACCCTCAAGCGAAACTTTATGTTAGTTTTTGGAAAATTCAACTCATCTGTGTTGGCGCTAAGGAGCGAAAAAGTAGAAATAACCAATTTTTTACCGGTTAATCATTAAATTGGTACTTGATTACCACCAAACGTTTCCTATTGATACATATGTGCTTGAAAATAAATTTTGGAAAATATCGACACTAAAAATCAATGGTGCTAAAAAGCTGTAAACAATAATTTAGCGTGCATAAGAGTTTTTAATTATGATACCAAAAAAGTGAATATAAACCAAGCCGTTATCCAATAAGAAAACAAATTGTTTGATCAGTTTTTACTATAAGTAATTTTCGCACCATATATTTTTCTCGTTTTTTTTTAAATTGCTTTAAGTTGCTTATGGTGTGATTTGCTTCGAAGGTTGACTAAATTAACTCTTGCGGTTCAAATGAACACCCTACTGACGTTCTTTGGTGACGTTCAAAGATCACCGGAATTTACCAGAAGGTTTCTGACCAGCAGGATACCATCGGATATGTGTTAAACCTATCCGAATGACCGCTTAGATCAGTTCTATCTAATATACAAGGATCAGGTTGTGGACGGTTACGCACGGTTACTAGACGCTAAAAGCCACTCATTTTTGTGTTTTGTTGGTGGTTTTCGGTTAACCGGTTAGTTTTTAACGATTCTTAGAACGAAAACAAGATGCGTTGTGGTCGATTACCTATACAACATACCTTGTAAAACCGGTTAGTATGCTCAAACAATGCTCATAAGCGCAAGATAGATAATTCTAGAGTTTTATAGTTTTTGGACTTGTGCAGGTGAAGGAACTTAATTATGATATTTTTTCGGGGGAAATTGACTAAATGAGCTCTGGCGCCTCAAATGATTACCATATTGACGTTCTTTACCGTTGTTCAAAAGTTACCGGAGTTTACCGGATACGCCTGAAACTTTACCAAAATAACCGCCTTTGTCAGTTCTATCTAACATACAAATATTACGATTGCGGTCGATTGTGGCCGGTTACCAGAGTCAAATAAAATAATTTCTTTTTTGTGGTTTTTGGTAGTTTTTTTCGTACCGGTTGGTTTTTGGTCATTCTAACTACCAAAATCAGATGCGCCGTGGTCAATTACATATAGAAATGTTTTATTGGTACCAAACTAAGAACTTTATTTTTGAGAGAAAAATTGAGGAATTCGCCCTAATTATAGTATCATATCATATCATAACATATGATTTATGCGTTCGATCAGGAGTTTCTGTATCAAAGTTACCATATTTATAAACTAAATTACAAGTAATGTTAAAGGTTCAAACACTGTAGGATAAAAAACTGAATTGTTTCAATTTACATTATCTGTAGTCCATTATTCGGACGATAATATAATTTACGTTTAATTGAGACTATTAAATCGACATTGGAAGGGATTAAAACTTTCAAAATGCCTTTATCCGTTAATTTTAGTTCTCAAACGGAATATTAAGATTATTTGTTGTTTTTAAACTCATCCCAGGAAGTGATAACTGTGTTAAACGCATATTAATTAATTTATTTGTATTCAAATATTAAAATATATGAGTAGTTTTCAACAACCGTTTCGAATACTGCCAATACTTTTGTCAATTGTCATAAATTTGTTATTGATTATTATTTAAGCTGTCGGACTTCCAAACTCTAGGTGCACATGTAAGGGCGTTTTGTGCACACAAACGCCCCTACAACTCGAGTTGTGGTCACGGACTGCTCAAACGGATCTATGACAGTGACTTTTTGGCCTTGTATCTATTATAGTGATAGTTTCGTAAGTATGCATTAAACACAATAATAAAAAACCTAATCATTTACATCTCTTTGTAAAGTTCGGGAGAAAAAAACTTTTTTGATCTTGACTCCAGGCTGCCTAGTACGGCTGAAAAAAGACCCAATCAAAGTTAGGTGAAAAAAGTTTTTTTTATACTTTGCCTAGTACGGCTGAAAAAAACCTAAAAAAAAATTTTAGGTGAAAAAAATTATTTTTGTACTTTGTGCCTAGTACGGCAGAAAATTTTTTTTCAGTAGAACGGTTTCATATGCTGATTGGCTTTACAAACAAAGTCTTACAATTAATTTCTAAAAATGTTAGTACCTTAGGATTTGACATTAAAGATAGTAGTCTCTGTTATTTTGTCTGTTTTACACAACAGTCGAAAATTGACACTTTATGACAATTTTCTCAATACGGACGCTATTTTCGATAATCAAAAACGTCCGTATTAGAAGTAAGGAAGGTCAAATTCGGTTATTTTTTGCAAACTGAAAATTCTAAGTTAAAACTCATACGGCCCATATGATATGGACTAAAAAACCCATTCCCATTAATTGTCAACGAGGACCTTCGTATGATGCAAGCTCACATATTACAAGCAATGGTCGCCTTTTATTGACTATCAAGCATAAAACCTGGGTGTCCTATTCAAAGGAAGCTTTGGTAAAATTCCCACAACCCAAACAACTCACACAGAACTTTAAATTTGTCAAATTACTTTGACTGTGAAGTTAGAGTTTGCTAAAACCGTCCCGTGATGAGCTCTTTATTTTTCTTCAGTCAAAAAAGCGTCCCGTATTTGGGACTTTTTGCAATTACACAGAAAAAGCGTCTCGTATATACCACTTTTTGTCCCTTATTTGGACCATTTTTTTATTTTGACAAAAAGGCGTCCCTTAAAAAGCACAACCGTCCCTTAAACAGCACAAGCGTCCCTTATCACGCTGTCCCTTATCACGCCCTCCCCTGTATATCTAGACAAATCAAATTCTTGGTTTTTGTTGGTTTCGTCGTACAGGGGGTTGCGTATTAATGATTGGTTAACGATTTCTGAAAAACGACCCCTTACTAAACATACTGACCCTTATTAGGGACACCCATCATTAAGCTATTTTATCGTCGTAATTTGACGTAATTATGTTTTTACCGTTTTATATATGATTTCATCAATTTTAGAGTTAAATGTGCATTGAAGACAATTTAAACTTATTATTTCAGTCAAAAGGCCACCAACTATTTAACTACTATCAACTTAACCTTGAAAAACATTAATATTAATAAACAAATTATTATAAACAAGTTGCCAAATGAGTGAATCTCAAATAGAGGTCGTTCTCGCCGAATAAATGTCGGCTCGCCATGTTACGGTCAGTTTTTGTAAACATCGAAAACATCCTTTTTAACCATGCAAAAACGAGAACTGTGGTACTATCGTTCATTATGAGTTGCTTAAAAAAGAAAATCATCAAAATCGATTTCAATACTTTGTTTTCAAATACGAATACTTAAACACTATTCTGTTTTTTTGTTCGACGCGCTTGCCAAGTTGAACGACAACAATTGTGGTCCTTTAAGTTGCAGTATTGACAACGAACTTCCCGCTAATCAATAAAACAAATGCTTGTATAACTATTTGGTTTTGAACGTATATGAGTGTTTCAAGAATCCTAAGTTCGAAACAATAGGTATGAATTGTCTTTACGGCAGCGTTGTCTTTTGGCGACAACATTTTTTGAAGAACAAATGTATTAAATGTGTTTCCGGGATAGTGGATGTTCCTGAAAATTTAGCCATATATATTGAAAGCTCGTTAACTAAATTTAAGGACTAAATTTGGACATAACAGATTCCAGATATGACCGTTAGAACAGTTATTATGTTTTTACATACGGTATATACAAATTGTAAAAGAACTATACTCCGTTGTATTTAGCAAGTTAAGGCAATTATGGTTATACCAATAAAAATATTTTTTAAGGGTTGTTATTGTGGTTAACCAGGATGATGGTTTAGAGCGACTTAAAAAGGTTACCAGAAACACCTCCACCCTCAGCTTGATGATTTGGCTACTTAGTTTGATAATATTATTCTCTGACCTTCTAATTGAATAAGCGACGAAATTTAGATTTTCCTGCGTTCCATTTAGCAAGTTCGAAAATTCTCATAACATGAATAACAGTCCTTACTCCTATTACGGCCCTTTTTGGGTTCTCGAAAAAAGCGAACGTAATTGGATAAACGGTCGTAATGGGATTAGCGCCCCTAAAAGGATTTATTTGGGACAAATTTATGTCAATATAGCTTATTGAGCTTTTAAATGTTAATTTTACGATTTTATTAAAATTGTTGTTAATTTTTTACGACATTTTTTCGGAAAATATCGTCTGAAACTGTCAATACCGTCTGAAACATCTGACAAGTGAGTGCAATTCCAGATTAGAGACACCCTGCTCGAGCGGGTAATTTTTGCGCAACTTACTGCGAGCACGCTGATTGGATTTCGAGCGCGCTCACATGATGCTGGGGGCTGAGTGAAAACCAATCAAAACACTGGCCTTGCTACGTTCCCCGCCTTCAACCTAACCTTTTGCACACGAATAAATATACTACCCGCTCCTCATTGGACAATTCTCGCACGNAAAAAATCGGGGAATGTGAATAAAGTATGTTTGGTGTAAAGTGTAAGTGGTCAGAAGTTGAAGTGAGCGAAAGTTATTAGAGAATAAAGTCAAATTGGTCAAAAGGTTAATCGGTCGAAAACTTTCGCCCGATTAACCTTTCGCCAAGAATAACAACAGACCGATTCAGACGGTGCCAGCGTAACATATAGAATAACTTGTATGAATTTCAGAAATCGTAAATGCATTGTAATAACCTGTTATCTCGGTTAAAGTGTACTAAGTGAAATTGGATGTTTATATGGTCCCTACGCTACGACCGTCCAATCAAAACACTCGCCTTGCCACGTTTCACCGCCTTCAACCTAGCTTTTGTCACACGGATAAACGTAATACTCGCTCGTGATTGGACAATACACGCACGACAGTCCCATCTAACGGCTGCCAAACTTGACCCCCAAAAAATATTCCGATTTTTTTATGTACTCAGTCGGTAGTGTAGCTCAGACAAATGATCCGGTATTTGTTTGTCGAAAAAAGTAGAACNAATTTCAGATTAGAGACACCCTGCTGGAGCGGGTAATTTTTGCCCAACTTACTACGAGCACGCTGATTGGCGTTCGAGCGCGCTCGCATGATGTTGTGGGCCGAGTCACAGCCAATCAAAACACTCGCTTGCTACGTTTCCCCGCCTTCAACCTAACTTTTTGCACACGAATAAACATAATACTCGCTCCTCATTGGACAATGCCTGCGCAACGGGGGCCTCCAGTGCTTCACCCCTGAGAACGAAAAAAATATTCTCATTTTTTTTACATTTTCGGACGGTAAAATCAAAAACAAACCCTTTTAATGCTAAACTGTCACATAAATCATCGAATAAGTCGTAAAATTAACATTTAAAAGTTCAATAAGCTATTTGGACATAATTTTGTTCCAAATAAACCCTATTAGGGGCGCTAATCCCATTACGGCCGTTTTTTTCGAGAACCGAAAACGGCCGTAATGGGAGTAAGGACTGTACACCAGTTGTACACTTATCTTTCGTACGGTTATCTTTCATTTTTGAGCCTATTTTCAGTCATCTTTCGTCGTTTTAGCAAAAATTTTCAAACTACGTATTTCCAGTTATCTTTCATTTACGGTTATTTTTCATGATTTTAGCAAACAAATCCGCCTACGTTTTTTTGAAGCATTTTTCACAGTAGAATATTTTCTTGAAGCCGGCAAAAATGATCGGGATGATCAGGAGCGTGCAAACACATAATCCGGAAGAACAATAAATTACTCTAGACTCAAAATCAGTTTGCTTTGTTGCAATGACCTTACAATGTTTTGTTGCAATGCGTCAGACTCCAGTAATTACGTACCGCCTATTTTTAGTTTAACTGAAGGTAATACCTTTCATTCGGTAGAAAAAAACACGTATTTCGGAATACTTTCGAGTTACGTAATGCCTATTTTCAGTTATCTTTCATTGTATACAAAAAAACACGTACATGTATTGCGCAATATGAGCATGTTACGTAATGCCCAGTGTTGGAAACGTTGGGCGCTGGGATGCGTTGGCCAACG
Organism: Oikopleura albicans; assembly: GCA_004367875.1. Lineage (NCBI taxonomy): Eukaryota > Metazoa > Chordata > Appendicularia > Copelata > Oikopleuridae > Oikopleura > Oikopleura albicans. The sequence goes on from SCLG01000272.1 coordinate 421,084, forward strand.
CCCGACCAACGCGTTGGGAGCGTTGGGCGTTGGGGCAATTTATCTCCCAACGCGTTGGGACAATTTTTCGCCCAACGCGTTGGGAGCGTTGGGGAAATTTTTTGCCCAACGCGTTGGGAACGTTGGGCGTTGGGGCAATTTTTCGCCCAACGCGTTGGGACAATTTTTCGCCCAACGCGTTGGGAACGTTGGGCGTTGGGGAAATTTTTCGCCCAACGCGTTGGGAACGTTGGGCGTTGGGGCAATTTTTCGCCCAACGCGTTGGGAGCGTTGGGACAATTTTTCGCCCAACGCGTTGGGAACGTTGGGCGTTGGGGCAATTTTTCGCCCAACGCGTTGGGCGTTGAGACAATTTTTCGCCCAACGCGTTAGGAGCGTTAGGCGTTGAGGCATTTTTGGAAACGTCCGTATTGATAGTAACAACTGTAGTTATAAACCGGTAATAACCAAGTCTTTGGCCGAAAGATACGGCGATCCCTAAGCACCCTATCGCCGAAGTGAAGCTTTTGGTCAAAGTGAAGTTTTCAAATAAAAAAATGATTATTTGTAAACAAAGATGGCGGACCATTATGGCGCACAGTTGAGACTTGACTGTAAAACAAAACAAACGTGCCATATTAACATCCTGTCAACATTCGCATTGAAATCAAAGTAAGAGCAAAACGTAAATACAATCCTACTGGTATGACTCATACCCTCATACGGGTCCCACATACCCTCATACGGGTTCCACTGAATTCCGCACTAAAAGGGTGTCGATCCACCCACAATTTATAAGGAACAAACAAAGAAAAAAACGAAGAAAAAATGTTGAATTCCGGACAGAGGTTTGTTTTCGCTTCTGAGCGAAAATATTTTTTCTTTTTATGCGAGATTCAATATTAAATATTGAACTCCGCATAGGCATGTTCAATTGTATTTTTNTGCGAGCACGCTGATTGGATTTCGAGCGCGCTCACATGATGCTGGGGGCTGAGTGAAAACCAATCAAAACACTCGCCTTGCTACGTTCCCCGCCTTCAACCTAACCTTTTGCACACGAATAAATATACTACCCGCTCCTCATTGGACAATTCTCGCACGTCGCGCGCCATGCTACCATCAAGTGTCTCAAGCCTATACGCGAAAAAAATATTCTCATTTTTTACAGTTTCAGACGGTACTTAGCTATAAACCTGTCAAGAAAAAACCGCCCTTATAGAATTATTTATCCCCAAAATACGGCCATATAAAAAAGCGGCCGTAATGGGATAATCACTTTTTTGGCGAAAAAAGCGGCCGTCATGGTATAAACGGCCCTAATGGGAGGGCCCGTTATGGGAGTAAGGACTGTATAGAAGAAAAAGAAAATTTGCAAGAAAGAACTGTTATTGGTCTTGGGGTCAGTCCGAGGCTAGTTTTACCAATTAACAATAATTTGAAAATATATTCATTTCGGTACTTTTTGCGTACCACACCTCACAGTTTCACGTGCCATGATTTGCCACGCGTAACCTACGCCATTTAACTCCCTCTAACCGATCAGGTTAACCGATACTTTTTTACATCATGAGTCAGAAACTTCGCGTGTAAAGCGATCTAATCTAGTTACAAGTTTCACAATTTATGAAATTATTTGACCACTAAAACGAATAAAGGTCTCAAGGTCGCTAACCTGTTCTTGTTGGTCCAATCATACAGTCTAATCATCAGTCTCTGATGATTCACCATAAAATGGCCTATCAACTATATTTTTGAAACTAGATGTTCAACATCATATTTTGGATATCGTTATGAAAAAGCTGTCCTTTGCCGAGGTACTGTCAGTTTGAGTGGGCGTAGCTAAATCTTAAACAAGTGATTAAACATTTGATTAATACATTTGTTGGCACACATGAACCCAAACTCTCCCCTTATCCAGTTATCTTAACACTTGTTCTCTTAACAAAGTTATCAAGTTTAAAGACTTTAAGGACCGACACGTCAAGTTTTTCTTGCAGCGCAATTTCCAATAATCTAACCAAACTTCACACTAGATTCCTTTACTAAAATTAAGGACCATTCATAGAAAATATAAAGCGTACACGTCGCAAAACAAAAGCAAGTTATTAACTTTAGATTCAGATTTAACAGTAAGAATTGAAAATCGAATGAAACCTGGCGATGATTTTAGCGTTTTCTGGATCACAAATTAAAATAGTTATGTTGATTATCAGACAAAACTTATTCTACAAATAGTAACGTCGTTCTCATTCTTAAATCAGAGTACTATCGTGATTATGTTCAACTTATAATGGCACAGGGTTTCTTGCCTTATTGTTTAAAGGTACTTTTCAACAATCCTAGTTACTCAAAGGGTAGGTAAACAGTATATTTCACATAAGATTTAAATCACTCTAAGTTCCTTCAAATCAAAAAGGAATTCCATGTACACCGCCTGTCTACATAACTTAACGCCCCTTAACGTAACAAGAATCACGTAACTTAACAAAAATCACGTAACTTAACAGTTTTTTCGCGGCAACTTTTCCGCCTACGCCCTACCCACGTAACTTAACAAAATTGACGTAACTTAACTAAAATCACGTAACAAAACACCTTTTTTTCAAATTGTTTTGTTAATTTACGTACATAAGTGGTACACCGTGGTATACTTTGGAAGGTGGTGTTGGTAATTTTCAGAGTGAAAAAGAAAAAAAAAGTTTTGATGAAATTTGCATCGAATTTCCGAAAAGATTAACATAGCTCGTTTTGGAAAAATGGTTATTTTTGATCCCACCTGAATTTAAAAAGGTGACTACCGTAATATTTAGCAGATTTGAAAAACCGTAGGCCCGGTTAATAACTGGTAAAGATTTCGGCTTCAACATTAAACATTAAAGTATGACCATTTGATTGTCAAAGTCCTGTAGTTCATTACAAGTGCCTATGAGCGGTCGCAGATGTACGTAGTTAGAATATAATAAGTCAAATAATTTTAGTTTTGTCATGTATTCTATGTCCCAAAACACTTAATTAGTTCCAATGTTTTGTTGCAGATTTTCCGGAAGGGGCTAGCAAGCGTCTAAAACCGTTACTAGCAAACGTCTAAAACCGTTACTAGGGATTGTCTTTTGTGCACGTAACAATTTTCAGTTTGTGCATGGTACTACCAGATGGTACTACCATGATGGTAGACTTATGAAGCTTAGCTTCTTCAGTTTCCACGGTTTCTCGCAATAGTTAAATAATTATAACATATGTTAATTCGATCAAACACAGAATACTAGAAAACACATTCTTGTGCACCCACTCTTCGACGACTTAGTTTGATACCTGGCAGTTTTATTTTTTTACATTATCAAGCATTATATAAAAGTTGCTTTAACCAAATGAGTGTCAAAATTACACTAATAAGTTTTTTCCCGAAACAGTACCTGGTTAAAGTTTAGTCAGTAACGAACTTGTATCGATTAAATAATTTGTTTTTCTTCTGCCAGCAAAATTTTATAGTTCTCGCATCCGACGTTGCATCATTTTTGCATAATGCATATGACTTTTTGTCAAAAAACATTCATCGCAAAAATCTCTATGCACAATCCCTTAGGTGGCGACAATATACTGCGAGAAGCATAAAACAATTTTATTTATTATTTAAGGATGGTCATGACTCAAAATACCAATAACTGTAATTCCCATTTTTCTGACCATGGAGGTGAACTTGGATATCGACTCACACTATAAGTAACATAAATAAGTCCCTATGTGTCAAAAATAACGGAAAAATCTAGAAATTATGTGCCGTTTACTCACTAGAAAAGTAGCCATATTTTTAGTGTATTTTAGGGTATTTCTCTCCGTACTTTTTTGTTGCAAACTAGTTTGTGTTTTAATTCAATGTTTATATAATTTTCAGTGCCCTGAGACACTACACAAAAAGTTTCACATTGAAAAAATCACAATTTATAACTTTAAAGTGGTACAAATGCTCAAATTTTAGCAAAAATCACGGAAGTAACGTCACGCCAAAGCATTCAACTAAGCGCCCGAAAAAGAAACATATATATTTTTTGTTCTTATTGGTACAAGAACATCCTGGAGTATCATTCACTTTGATACTTTAATTTGCACATTTTAAAGAAAAATACGGCAAAAATGAGAAAAAATCAGCCAAAATCGACAAAAATCAACTTTTTTTTTATAATTTTTTATTTTTCAAAGTTCTATTATAGGTCGCCCTATGGAGTCGACACTGCTCGTCTCGCTCGTGCAAATTAAAAATTGATTACTTCAAGATCCGCTTAGTTGTAGCTCGGCGGAGATACGCAGAATGGTCTAATTTGACACGCCGTGGGGGTATATTTGTTGATAAAATTTTTTTGATTGTTTTTTCACTTATTGAATATGCCAAGTTTCGAATAAATTGGTTGTGTATTCGAAGAGAAAATGATATCATCTCAGAGTCTTATTTCTCAAGCAAGGAGGGTATAGACCATCCTTAAATTAAGGAAGACCTCGATGAAAGCTTTACTCAAATAGGAACTTTTTGTTCAACTGTACTAAAAGTTGACCATTATACCTTAAATTTTTTTACAGTTTTTTTTAATTGTCCGCAACATTACTAATTTTGTGTTATTGAGTGTGCCAATGGAAAACCAAAATAGTAACGCCGCACGGTGTTACAAAAAGGATTTTATAGCCGAGATCGCTGTAGACGTCCAAAAATGCCCCCGAAGGGCTTAAAATTTAAGTTAGAAAAAATTAGGAATTTTGGTAGGACTCGGAATTTTTAGGGTTAGGGCCTAGGGTTAGGGCCGTACACTGCTCAAAGCTTGCATGCTTGAATCGATGCATAATTTCCGCTGTCCGTGTACAATTCAGTAACGTGGTTAATATTAATAAACGTTATTTCGGTATTTAATTTTAAATTAAAATTTCTACCAATTAAAAATTTTGGTTGACAAAAAAATAGATGTTTTTTCGTAATCGTACGTGGAAAGATGAAACTATCGAATATAATCTTATAAATGTTAGGGTATTTCATGTTTAACTCACGCGCTAAGTGTGCCGTCGATTTCTGTTGATTTGGTAGGATTGAATAAGCAGAATTTGTCTTTCTGATCTTCATATAATCCAGCTATTTTTCATGTCGCTTTTTGACATCTCTCAACTGCATGCCTTCAGCGGGTTTTCGAAATTTTTAATTTCGCACTCGTTTTTACAGGGCTGCCGTAGTTCTCGATTATGCGTAATAATTGTCTTTTGATGTAATGGTATCGAATATTCATTATTGCAAATCATCTGTTCTCTTTATCTTTTGAATATTGTATACATTTTTCAGAGTTTTGTCGACGGGTAGGACCTCCACTTGAAGTAATATGACTTCTTATATAAATTGGTCTAATTTATTGTCCGAAGTCAAGTTCTCGGTTCCTTTTAAGGCAGAACTTGACCTTTAATTATACAGAGAGTGAATTGAGTTTGGCAGTAAATGTGGAATAATAGTGAATAATAGTGTGTTTAGCAGTTTAATATTATCTGACGTGCGTTTGAGTCATAATATATGACTCCCGCAATACGTCAGCTTGACGTTATAACCAGACCCCCCTGTACAATCCTTGCTCTCAATACGGACGATTTCTTCCAATAGCGACGCTTTTTGTGTAAAACTGTCACTAAAACAGTCGAAAATGGTAATTCACTCCAATACGGACGCTGTTTTCGAGAGTCAAAA
>SCLG01000273.1:0-14241 GCA_004367875.1 Oikopleura albicans
ATCTTTGTGGTTAATATATTAAACCTTATCAAATATATACCATACCGCATGTGTAATAGTCTTAAAAGGTTGTATTTCAAAACAGTCGTTTGTTGGGGAATTTTTACGGTCGATTTAAGAACTTATCTATACGATCCCGGAAGTACCAAAAACTGCCTTCGTACGATGAAAAGTTACTGACTATTTTTGGGAGAGTTAGTAGATCTAAAATAAACAACCAGGTCTTACTTTTCTCTGGTTATGGGTTGTTGGTACCTCTGTACACACACAATTTTCCCTCGATAATTCGAGCAGACGTTTTCGTGTCGACAGAAAAAGAGCGACATTATTCAAAAAGGGCTCGAAACAAATCTTTTTTGTTCCACAACTTTTCTAGTTTTATCACACTACATGTAAGACTTTCAACCTACGTTGACGCAAATTGATGTTAAAAACGTGTTAGTGATTTGTTTCTATGGTGTGTCAAACCTCAAAATTTACCTATATTTATTCTAGAAATTAATACGCATGGGGGACGAATTCTGTTGGTTTCCCCGTTCACAATTATTTTTCTTCGTTTTTGAATTATGCATGTGTAAAAATAATATAAAAGTAAACATACAGTCCCTCACCCAAATAAGTTACACCCAAATAAGTTACAAAATGACGTAATTACCCATATAAGTTACAATTATTTTTTTCAAGTCTAACTACCCAAATAAGTTACAATATTTTTTAAAGATATACTGCGTGAAAAAGTTTTTTTTATCAAAAATGAATGAACTTTTAAGGGTGGTAGGGTCGGTTTGTTTACAAAAAACTGCCTTCCTGAAGACAGACACACATTATATAAGTTTGGGAATGCCTTGAGCACCTAAATCAATCCTTTGTGATTCATTTTGCGTTTTTTCGGGAACACAACTATTGGCAGTGGCGGATCGTAGACTTATCACCACGCGAAAATTTTTTGGTAAAAAACTGTTTTAGCCAAATTGTAGAGCGCAAAAAGTTAGTAAGAAAATGTGGAAAAATGAAGTTCCGTAAGTGTCCATAGCGAGTTCTAGAATTTTTTTAAGGTGCCAAAAAGGCCAAAATAGGGCTAAAACGGGGGAAGCTTATGGGGTCGAATGAAAAAAAATAAAGATTGTTTTAAACGTTTATTNAAATCGGACGCTGCGTGTAGTGGGCAGTGTCGCTTTTCCCAAAAATGTCTAAAAAATGACTAAATTGAGTCCTCAAAATGGCGTTTTTTTTCAAAATCGAAAATTTTCAACTTTTTTGTCAAAATCCATCGAAACCTATCAATTTAAAGAAAAACTGTTTTGGCCAAATTGTAGAACGCAAAAAGTTAGTAAGAAAATGTGGAAAAATGAAGTTCCGGTAATGTCCGTAGCGAGTTCTAGAATTTTTTTAAAGTGCCAAAAAGGCCAAAAAAGGGCTAAAACGAAGGAAGCTTATGGGGTCGAATGAAAAAAAAATAAAGATTGTTTTAAACGTTTATTCGGTGTAAAATCTGACCCTGCGTGTAGTGGGCAGTGTCGAGTTTGGTAAAACAGTCTAAAAATGACTAAATTGAGTCCTCAATATGCCGTTTTTTCAAAACCGAAAATTTTGAACTTTTTTTGTCAAAATACATCGAAATCTATCAATTTAAAAACTGTTTTGGCCAAATTGTAGAGCTCAAAAAGTTAGCTACAAAATGTGCAAAAATGAAATGTCTGTAGCGAGTTCTAGAATTTTTTTAAGCTGCCAAAAAGGGCTAAAACGGAAGATGAATTGTGGGTCCGAGGAAATAACATAAACATTGTTTTAAACATTATTCGCGTGCAAAACTGGACAACTCGTTGCCGGGGTGATGTCCATTTGCGACAAAAAGTCTAACAATGACATAGAATGTAATTGAGATACACCACCTGAGGGGTTATCTTACCATTGGTTATCTTACAAAGATTGGGTTATGTACATGTAGTTGGTTTCCCAAAATGACGTTTGTTGACCTTTTTTTTATCAAAATCTACCAAAACTCAGTTAACTCCCAGGGGGAAGTGTGTGCATATATGCACACGACTTGTTTTTTCGTCGATTTAAGGCCTATGGAAGCCCCGTAGGTCAAAACGGGTATTGCTGANTAAAATCTTAATGAAAAATGAGTTACAGTAAGGAATACAGATACAAAAACTTTCTTGTACTTTCTTGTATGGCTTTTCAAATTTATTTTTATTTCCGGTTTAAGGGTAGTCAACACCCTGCTTTGATAAGAATTAAGACATTATGATTATGTCATTTTCTCTTAGAATATGCGACCAATTAATTTGAAACTCAGCAAGTCCATTAAGACACTTTAGACAAACCATATAAAACACAAATTAAAAACATTCATCAACCTATGGACCCCCCACGGCGTGTCAAAATAGACCATTCTGCTGATTTCCGCCGAGCTCCTAGGGAGCGTAGCTTTAAGTTATCGATTTTTAATCTACATCATCGTAAAGCGCACAGTCGACTCCATAGGAAGTCCTATACGAGGAATTTAAAAACTAAAAATTTGTTTAAAAAAAGTCAATTTTTGTCTATTTTGGCCGATTTTTTCTCTCTTTTTTCACTTTTTTTTACCTTACGATGACAATTAAGGCATCAAAATCAACGATATGAATATTCTATTATAGGACTCGTGTTGCTCCATGATGCTGTTGTACCAATGAGAGCAAAAAAATAGCTTGGACACTTTGGCGTGACGTGACATCCGTGATTTTTGCTAAAATTTGGGCATTTGTGCCATTTTAAAGTTATAAATTGTGATTGTTTCAACGTGAAACTTTTTGTGTATTGTCTTAGGGAACTGAAGATTATATAACAATGAATTAAAACACAAACTGTCTCGCAACAAAAAACTACAGAGAAAAATATTCTAAAATACACTGAAAATATGGCTGGTTTTCCAGTAAGTATACGGCACATAATTTCTAGATTTTTCGGTTATTTTGGACACATACGAACTTATTTATGTTACTAATAGTGCAAGTGGACATCCAAGTTCATTTCCATGGCCAGAAAATGGGAATTACGGTTATTGACATTTTGATTCATGACCAGCATGTTGACTACCCTTAATGGATTAATTTCATGAAAAGACAAAAAAGTTGAAAAATATAAGTAAAACGACTAAAGTTTTGAAATGGAACTTTCGATTAACTAACAAGAACCCGACAATTGACTGATAGGAAGGTTTTCCCACCGCAGCGTAACGATTTTCTAATGGAACTTTTGTAATTCAAATACGCTAGGATTTTAAAATAAGAATAGAAGTCGTAATTTAAGTGGTAAAGGGAGTTTTCGGAAAAAAAAAAATCAAAAAGATATGCTGTCTCACCAAGNTTGATAATCATAATATTTTAGTAGAGCATTAGTCGAGCGTTAGTCAAGCGTTAGTCGAGCGTTAGGCGTTAGGCGGAACCCCGTTTGCGTTAGGTTAGGTTAGGCGACGCGCCTAACCTAACGCCGTTAGTCGCTAGCGTTAGGCGTTTTTTCAAACTATAATCCTGAACTGGGCTGCCTTATCCCCCCTGCGCAATGCTTTGTTTTTGATGTGCCGGAAATTAGTTTTTTTTCTGTGTTCATCATATTATTTAGCGTTTTGCTTGTATAAAAGTTCAATCTGCCCTTTATGGGAAGTAATAAATAAGATAAACCGAAAAAAAAAATAATTTTATTTACACGACCGGTTTAATTGGATTTTAATTGGATTTTTAACAGTCCGATTTACTGGATTTTTAACTTACCGATAACTTTTTTTTGACCTTTGTAGACCAAATTAGTTGTCTGAATTGAAATTGGTAAAAATTGAGACATTTTTTTGTATTCATGCTACTGTATGGACCATACAGTATGGTTAACCATACAGTTTGGTTAACCATATAGTATGGTTAATGTACACCACCTACCTACGTAACTTAACCAAACTTTTAGGAAAAAGTTGTTAACTTACGTGGATTGCGTTAACTTACGTGGATTGCGTTAACTTACGTGGATTGCGTTAACTTACGTGCATTTTGTTAACTTAGATGGGTAGTGCGTAGGCGGACGTGCTGGGAAACTTTTGTCAAACTGTTGACTTACGTGAATTTAGGCATTCTTTGTCAAAAATTGATAAAACTGTTAACTTACGTGATACAAAACAAAGAGTTAATTTACGTGAATTTTGTTAATTTACTTAGGAAAAATTGACGCGCGTAGATTGTTAACTTACATGAACTTTGTTAACTTGCGTGATGTTAACTTACGTAGGTAGGTGGTGTATAACATACTTTTTTTCGAGGATTTTTGTTAATAGTTTCTCTAATGTTATGATCAGACCGTTATAATATTATTCTGATTTAAATAATTATTCTGAACTAATAAATAAACAAGCCGCAACTATTTTATGTCTTTTGAATGAAACTATAAAGCACGCCTCATAACTTGTACATATATGTATACGATACATTTGTGATATAGTACTCAGTGTCTTACATGAATTACCGGTATTTTTCATCAATATTTTCGAGATGGGGGATTCCAGTTTTTTTTCCCGCAAAGAAAAAATAGATATCTACGAAAGCTGAGATTCATGACGCATTTCGAGCCATTGAGCAGAAAATTTAATGATACACGTTTTGGTGCTAAAGAGCATTTTTAAAAACCAGTCGGCTAAAAGTATGTTTTTCATTTCAAATTCGTGCTTTATAAGAATGCTTTAACCTCATCAATGCGGGGAATTCATGTGACACGCTGAGTATGTTGTGTCATATAAACCATCTGCAGGTTAATCCGGTCCCTTTTTCCTCTAAAAAAATTCGGCTAACTCGCCCACACACTACGGGTTTATCCGGCCAACTGCCGGTTTATTCGACCAATTTTGAAGGGCAAAAGTGGCCGGATAAACCCGAAGGTGTAGTATAGAAATTATATTATGTACTGGGTATTCGATCTAGGATACTACTCGCTTGACTATGAGGCGTTGGGTGCGTGGTCAAGAGCTCAAAGTGAGAGCTGAGCGAATACCCAGTATATTTTTTATAATTTTTTTAACAGATTTTTTATAATTTTTTAACAGATTTTTTACACAGCAGTTTTCTTTCGTAAAACATTTCGGTAATGAACGTTTCCAATACCAGAAACAACATTGAATCGCATTTCTTCCTCGGTTGCTTCGACCATAAGAATGCCTCCTTGTTCTCGTTTTAAAATCGTAAAATAATCGAAAGACTCGATTGGATTCGAGGGATGATTCATATTTCGGATGTTTGGATTTGGTAACTCCCCGACGCCAGAAACGAAGTGATGAATTCGATTATGAAAAAAGTGCTGCATGTTGTGATCATGCCCACAAATGTAGGCATCCACTACAATAAATCAAAATAGACTAGGAAAAGTTATTAAACCGGTACAGTTGGTGAGGTAACGAGTTGACAAAGTGAAATGAGTTGACAGTTTTTAGACGTTTTGGGCATCAATAGGCAAAAAAGAGGCAAAAGTGACGTAACGAGTTGACAAATTGAAACGAGTTAACAGTTTTAGACGAAAAAATCGGAAACGAAAGTTTCAACTCGTTACGTCACCAACTGTAATTTAAAATTATAAAATACACCAAATTTTTAGTAGGCTGATATATCAGGAAACTAAAAGTGCCCTACATAAGAATAAAGACTGTACCTTTATGTTCTTCCAGGAGTGGGAGAAGAAAATCGACTAAACGAGTTGTTGGCCCATGAACACTGATTGAAAAAATCGGATGATGTCCGGATACTATGCAATAGGTTGAATCACAATCGGCCAATTCCGACTTTAACCATTCATCTTACATCAAGGCTTTTTAAACTTGATAAAAATAAAACCATTTTTGAGACTATCAATTTTTTAGAGTACAGTAGTTTTGGAGTAACATAAGTTTTTTTGTTACGTAATTTTGTTACTTTTTTATACCTACTTTTGGTACTTGAGCTTCTTTTGGTACTTCAACTTTTTTGGTACTAGTGGTTTTTTTGGTACTAACTCAGTACTAATGAGAGCTTCAGTATCAAAAGAAGCTTTAGTACCAAAAAAGCTTTAGTACCAAAAAAGCTTTAGTACCAAAAGAAGCTTTAGTACCGAAAGAAATTTTATTACTAAAAGTAGTTTTAGTTAGAAGAAACAGTATTGGTATCAAAAGAAGTTTTAGTACCAATTTAAGGTTTGGTACCAAAAGATCGTGCGTACCAAAAGAGATACTCCCCCATAAGGACCCCGATTTTTGGGCCTCGATCGTGGCCTCCGTGGACTGTACTTTATTGAGTACTTTTTGAGTAGAGTTTGGTACTTTTTGAATAATACCAACTTTATCGAAAACTGAAAAAACCTATGTTATGTCGATTGTTTTTTTGTAATTTCAGTTTGGAAAGCCTACTTGTACGGCTTGATAATCGAAAATATCGGCGTCCGGTAAATTATTTGTTTCGCCGCTTCCTTTCATTATCATCGTATCGATCATTATGAGTTTCATAGAAAGTCCATTTGGTTTTGTGAATGTCCTCGAAAACCATAAATCGGGCATTTTGAAATTCGTTTGTTTTGTATTCGAGTAAATCACTTGGGCACTCGCATTTCCTCTGAACTAAATTTTAGCAACATCCAAGTCAAAGACGGAGTTTTCAAGTTCAAATTTTTGGAACAAAGCGTTTATACGAGAAACCAGCTTTCATAGAATTGTAAAAAAAATCGGTATGTAGAAGAAAACTGGTTAACTACACCACCTTACCACTGGTAATTGAATTACCTGGTTTGTTAACGCCAGTTATGTTAACAAAAATCCCTTATGTTAATACTTTTTGTTACTTGATTACTTTCTGTTGCCACCCACGAGCTAACCAGTTATGTTATGTCGCCTACGTCCTATTCAGTTAATATTTTTTAAGAGATTTTGGTTTTAATATTTTCCACCTATGCCCTACGCAATTATTTTTAGAGTTTTAAGGGTTTTTAAAAAGCGAGTTTTCAATGAATACAGTACTTTTTCGAGATAGATTCCACAAAAAAACGTTTTTTAAAGACCGCAACGGTACAAACGACATATACAATTTAAATTTGAGCATTATAAACCTGTGATCATGATTTCCGAGACAATGCCAGAAGTCCAAACGTTTAATATTATTTCGATCGGATAGTTTTCCATATACTAGTTCATATGTGAATCGAAATCGGGTATCTTCGGCATCTGTTACACCATATTCATACATATTGTCCCCTACGCCAAGTAAGAAGTCGCACGAGTTATTTTCACATTCTCTATCCATACTAAACATATACATCTTTAGAGAAAAAAAAAATAAGCCATGACCACCAAATTTTTTCGAAGAAACTGTTTTGGCCGAAATGTTCGTCTCGAAAAATAAGCTTTTAATATTTTTTCAAAATCAAGGCCAGGTTCAACGAGTCACGTGATAAATTTGATTTAAGGCCTCCAAATGGGCCATTTTTGTGGTCACGCTTTTTGTGCCTTAATTAATTTATCACGTGACTCCTTGAACTTGTCCTTGATTTTCCAAAAATATTAAAAACTNACTTTTCGAGACGAACATTTTGGCCAAAACAGTTTTTTTCGAAAAAAATTGGTGTCAAACTGTTTTCAGAATTCTCTATTCACCGCTTATTGCCAGACCTTTACGACGTTAACTGTTAGGGGAAATTCGTGCATTTTTGCACGTATCGCTATACACCACCTAACCCGTTATGTTAACAACATCAAATCTCAAAAAGTGTTAACATAATGAAATTTTGTTAACATAACGGGTTAGGTGGTGTAATTTACAAAACAATATAAGAAAACAATCGAATATTGCAAATCGTCGAGAGACCAGTCTAATGGAATGTCAAATACTGGTGTGGGTAACGAGTTTAGTATCTTGGAGTTAGCATTCTGAGAGTTAAAAAACACAAAACTCGACATGGTTCCATCTGATATTGAGATACACCACCTACCTACTACTACTAAAGTAACTACTACTAAAGTAACTACTACTAAAGTAACTACTACTAAAGTAACTACTACTGAAGTAACTACTGCTAAAGTAACACCAAAATGAGCCAAAAAACTGTTACTTCAAGCGAAAATTGTTACTTTAAGCAGCGTTACTTTAAGCAGGTAGGTGGTGTAATAGAGATCAAATATGGTCAGATATTGCCAAACGATTACCAAGAATTGTTTTAATTATTCCCTTTATCGTTTGTAAATGTAAAATTATTTATTTTACCATTAAAATATTTAATTAATTTAAGTTTTTTAAAGACTTGGGTTAAATCAAAAGGCTACTGTTGTACCTGGCTGCCCCATATTCCTGAGCAAAAGTGTGTCCTGTTGGGAAAATGGCGTATGAACTTCCGCCCCAATCCCCAATAACCGGAAAACGAATCATCTCATTGGTTGCTGTCGCTAGACAAATAAGGCCACACACCCTCAACATAAAAATAAATTAGATTTTTCAGAATTATATAAGTTTATTACAAGTTTCAAAAATTCGCTGAAAATATTGCCAACTAGAATTTTAATAAGTGACAAGTTTTTTCGAGCAGCTGCGGTGGTCCCATAAGTTCGTTCTGGAAAATTATTGTAAACTCTTTATTATATTTTTTGCAATTTTTACAGACCTAATTACTTAATAATTATATACAGTAAAAGGCAGAGGGCGGCACATTAGATTTTCTTTCTTACGCGACCCGAGTGTTTTACCCGCGGGTAAAAATGTGTAAAAAAGTCGGGTAATACCCAACCCTAGTTAACCCGAGCTCGGGACCCCGAGTGCCGACCTCTGGTATGAGGTATAATATCGCGCTTCTCGCTTTTCTAGTTTTTAAGCTGATTAGAAATTCTAATGTATTATACAAAATGCGAGAAGGCGAGAAGCACCTTATATTAACCCATACGGTAATGAACGAAGAATTTATAGGGGGTAGGCCCATTCCGGAACAGTTATCAGAAAAAAGTCCAATTTCGGAACGCTTTTTTATTTCAAAAAATATTTGAAGTCCTATTCCGGAACGAAAAAGGCTAATTTCGGAACGGTTTTTGGGCCAAAAGTCCAATTCCGGAACAAAAAGGGACTTTGGCTCAAAATCGCTAAGGGTTCCGGAATCGGCCTACTTTCTGTATAAGGATCTAGATAAGTTTATGATAGAATATCGAACATATATTAATATCCCTATATTCAAATCATATACGAAAATAATATGTGCAACCTTTGATGATTACATGTAGCATTTAATTAAAAGTGAGAAAAAAATTATTTCAATGCATTAAAACCAACGCTTCACAGAACCATACCGTACGTATTTTATTCTCAATCATTAATAGTCAACTTGTTTCAACTTAGTTCGGATAGAGAAATTGAACAAAAAATTATGCCAATCTACTCTGATGTCGCAAATATTTGAAACGCTTGATATGGGTATGATTAAAAATATTCATTAAAAAAAATTATAAAATAATTATATAGCGTCGCTGTGGTATTGTTTCCTATTTCCCTTGTTACCAGTTTCGTTTTTGTAACGTTATAAATCTTTTTCCATATCAAATTATTATTGCATTAATTGTATTTTGTTAATTATCAGGTATAGCTGAAAAGAGTTTACAGGGGTCTCATATTAAGGGAGACCAAGTTAAACGACAGAATAAAATTTGAAGGACACTTTTACCAGAAACATTCAAATTAAGGGTCGTTTTTTGGAAAAAAAAGTTTAAAAAGCTCAAATTAAGAGACAAAATTCGAATTCGGGGACAAAATTGGACCATTATTTTTGAAAAGTGGCTTTAGTGGGAGTATTAGCTGCCACTTAAAAAATATCAGTAAAAATAAAAACCGACTGTATTCCAAATATTATTAAATTTAAAACGAAACTACGATTAGACCTTACTGGCATTGTTAAATTGCTGTCATAGCCGTGGAGTTTCCAACGCAAAATCATTTAAAGCGACATACGGTATTTCATCACAGGAATATTGTTTTTTTATAAATTAAATTAGAAAAAATCTGACCCTTTTGACCAGTTTAACGAGCTATATTGATCTGCTAAAGCAGTTTGTTGATTTGGAGGGGGTCAAAAAATTTGGTACACAGGGTCATCAAATAAGGGCCCCGAAAATAAGTATCTTTTTGCCAAATTAACGCTGTTTTGGCGAGAAAAATAAAATTGCTCCCAATAAGGGCCACTGATTTTATCAGTCTTTCGCGTGAACATACTTCACTGGTTCTCAATCTATTTATGGTTAAAACTTTCAACTTAAAAGTAATTAAATTTTATTAAAATCAAATTAAAGTGTTGACTAGAGAAATTCAAATATATAACGTGAAAAATTGGCACCAATTAAATCTTGTTAAAAAAACGAAAAACGACCCTTATTTGCCAAACCCTCATTCTATTAGACTAATAAAATTCGCAGTGTGCGAATCGTATGAAATTATATTGAAAATAACAAGAAGATGGACGATTCGGCTGATGGATCGTACATTTCTTATGGTCTGTCCAGGTCCAATTTTCTGGGTCAAATCGCAAATCTAATACCAATTGACGTTACCCAGCAAAACGAACCAGACCAATTCAGTATCTTACAAACGAGCACCGCAAACGATAATGAAATTGTTTAATTTTTGGTGATTTTTCTGTTTATTCAATTTTATTGTACAAAAATAAATAAAAAAGACAAATACAAATAGTTTGCAGTTAAGGGTTAACAACTTTCGATAGTTTTCGTTTCAACGAATTATCGAAAGTGTCTTATTTACAGATATATAATGAAATGCTTAACTTCCATTAATTTGAACAAGTGGCCAAGAATAAATGCTATTACTGGTATACAGAGGCGCCAAGTAAAAGTAAGATTAGGGATCTTACCTGGCGCCCCTGTACTAGGGTTTCTCTCAGGGGAAGGAGTTTTTGGGAACCCGTAGGGGGTAATGCGTGTAAATAAACACGCACTTAAAAAATTCACAATAATTCAAAAAACTGGTATAAGCAAGTTGTAGAACTCGTCAAACTAGGTCGATCTGACTATTCAGAAATTGATTTGGGCCACCAGGGCCCCCTAGAGAGCTGTTTGAAATCTCCAACTTACGCAAAAAAAACACCGCCAATCGACGAAAAAAACCAGTTGCGTGTCTATTTACACGCACTTCCCCCTGTGAGTTAAAATTCTAACGAACTTGCGACGTTCCAAATTAGCATGATGTTCTAGTTTTGCCAACTTGCTTACAGGTAGGATCTTGAAGTTTGATCAAGCCGAAAATGATCTTAAAATCTAGAAAAAAAGAAAGAGCTTGGGAAAATTTTGCAATTTGAACCAGTTGGCCAATCCAAATATCATATAAAGCATTATTAGAAGCATTTGAAGAGAATAATTAAATCAATTTTTGCGAATTTCAAACATTTTCAAAATGTTTGTTCAAAAAGGCGCTAAATGACCAACATTACTTTTGCAGACAACTTTTGTTGGTAAATTAAAACAAAACTATTCAGTTTTTGAAAAATGCGCTTGAAGTTCTTCGAGTTCTTGTTGCATTTTTAACCGATCATTTCTCATTTCTAGAATATCTTTTTGAAGTTTGCGTATATGTTCGACGGATAAAAAGTCAGTTGTGCCCGTATGCGAAAGATCACTGTCAACCTTGCCGTCTTCGGAAACCTCGAAATGCAGCGGGTGATAGGCGGCACCCTCTGTACCATCCGACATAACCGCGTTCGACATTACCGGTGAGATGTTGAAAACATTACTGACGCTTCCCGGTACTCCAAATCCGCTACTGCCTGTACCGTATGTACTGCCCGTACCGTATGTACCACCGTTTGAGTAACCACCTCCAAGTTTCAAAAGTAAACTTGCTAATGCAGCTTGAGTATTTTCATCCATAAGGTTAGGCTCGGGTGTTCCGAAATTTTGGGCAAACCACTGAGAGGCGGACGTGGCTCTTAACTGGCTTTCTTGGGCTTGTGTACTTTCAGCTGTGCTTACAGTACTTTGTGGCGACGCAGTAGAATTTTGTGCCGAATTGTCGATTTCGGAATGTGCCGAATCGTCAGTTGCGGAATTGTCGATTTCGGAATGTGCCGAATCGTAAGTTACGGAATTGTCGATTTCAGAATGTGCCGAATCGTCAGTTGCGGAATTGTCAACTGCGCTTGCGACTGGTACTGACTCAGGGTCGGCTTGTGATTCGACATTTGAAATTATGTCCCGTATTTCGCGTGTGCCCTTAAGTGCCGCGTCTTTGGCCCCGTAAATATCACCACAATCTTCCTTTCGGGGATCACATTCCCAATTGGGCGGATTCTCGACCGGAGGACATTTTCCGTCCTCTAAGAAAACCCATTCACAATCCTTGACAACGGCAAAATTCATGAAATTAGTGTAGCAATCACAATAAAGTGTCACTTCAATTGTCTCATCATTCTAGAATAAAAAAAAAATTGCATTTTTTTGCAACATAAATATATTTTTCGAACCTGGCAAGGAGCTGTGCAATTATAGCCCGGTAGATAAACGCCTTCATCGACCACATCACACTGAAATTGTTTCTTGAATGGTGCCGCCGACGTTTCTGGCGGAGGCGGGTATTTTGGACCAGATGGCCGTACTCCGCAGTTCTAGAAATAAATTTCAGATTTAGCGAACACATATTGAAACAAAAACACAAGAAAAAATAATAATAAATGCGACATAAGGGGCGTAGTGTATTATATGTCAAGCAATAAAAAAGTAGTTGATTATTATTCCAGAATTAGTGTTCTAAAAACAATATTTCATGAAAGCGAGACTTGAAGACTTTTTTAATTCTTCGAGTCTCGCTTTCATGAAATATTGCGTTTATATGATTTTTCAATACATTACACATGTACAATGTTTATTTAAAAAGAACTAAATAAAATGCTTGGAAAATAGAAAAAACAATAAAATTTGATCAGCTGTATCAATTAAAAAAATTGTCAATTCTTTAAAATAACGGTGCAGGGCGCAGGGCGTAGGCGGTTTAGTTTAATTTTTAACGCAGTTAATGGCACAACGGCTCGATATTGTTTGAGAAGTAAGCCCTGATAAACAAAGTCACTTACATTATCCAAATTCCATTTTGATCCATACTCGGCTTGAACTTCAATGTTAACTTTTTCATTGGTGAACCGTTTTCCTCTGTCGTCAGCACGTCTGTCTGCAAGAGCAATTTCTTTGGCTTCCCTTTCTCTTCTTTGATCTAGATCTTCTCCACTTTCAATTTTCTCCGAAATATCATTTTCCTTTGGGGGTTTAGAAATTTGAAAATCTCCTAGTTCGAGTCGACCTCGACGATTGTGAATACGTTGTGTTATTTCCTTTTCGAGTTTTGAGTGTATTGGGTTAGCTACAATAGAACCAAAAACAGAAATTATTGAAAAATGCATGTCTTAATTCTATTTTGTTGAGGTTCTGTTAATGAAAGTTTTTCAAATTGCGCTGATTTAAATAGATGGGGCTGAGCGCTACCGGGTTCCTTTTGTTCTATTTTTCTTTCGTGACACCGCGCGATTAAGGGGGAATCATAAGCTTCATAAAAAAAGTTTTGCCCTGCCTGTAGTGTTTTTTATGCCATGATTTTTTTTACTGAATCTCAAATAAGTTTTTATTGCAAATTATGTGTTGGTGATTTACTAACACGACCCCTTGAGCAGTTATCTTGCTAGAAATTATCCTGCTAGAAGTTATATTGCGAGAAGTTATCTTGCTGAAATGTAATATTTTGTAATATTTCATCTTTTTTTAGTTAAAGCAGTAAATATATATCCGTTTATCTTGCAAGATATTGTAGAAATGAAATATTGCTTCATTTTTACGCCTACGCCCTTCGCAGTTATCTTGCCATTTTTTCAAAATGTTTTGTAAGATAACCCTTATTTCAAAATGTGTTTTCTTCGAAATACTGATCGTTCTTTACCATTTTAGAGAAATTATGATTTTTTTGCCGCCCATTAACTGTCATGATCCACTCAAAACGAGTAAGCGGTGTGGTCCATTCTGGACACATCTGTCCAGAACTTCATTTCACCATTGCACTAAAACTAGTGAATCAATTTCAGAATTTTCAACGGATTATGAAACTTATGACTGTCGCCTTAAAAATTTATAAGTACACTTTATTGATATAATACATTCCTTAACCATTTATCGGACGCTTTTTTGGCCAAAATGGGGTCATTCTAATAAAAAATGACCTTTTTTGTGACGATGCTCAT
>SCLG01000273.1:14333-38613 GCA_004367875.1 Oikopleura albicans
AATTGATATATTCTGGCTTTTTCAATCATAAAAGTACTGGGAGGTAGGAAAAAAAATTTGCGAATTTGTTACGTTATTAGCACATACATATAAAATCTGATAGAATTAAATCTTCACAATATGAAATTTTATTTCAACCAACATTTCCATAATTAATCTCAGTTTATAACACAAGTTTACTTTATCAATTTTCAATTAAGTATTTGTTAAGATAACAGCAGACTGTGCGTGAAATGCTATAATTTTAACAAATTAATTTGCAAATATATTATAGTCTTTTTACCCAGTTTATAGTTATTATAATATGGTTTTCACAAAAAAAATCTTCTATTAACATGAACACAAATTATCTCGATAATCTTAGGCACAGTTAGTCCAATATGAGTCCTGGGGGTTAAAGAAAAAATATAAAAAAATATAAAAAAAAACGTAATTTCGTTGGTAGATTTATAATCCGTTTGCCGTTTGGTTATATCATTAACCGTTCGCGAGTTAATTCGAAAAAACGTATCATCTGGACAGATGTGTCCAGAATGGACCATGACAGTTAAGGGACAGCTTGCTATTTTGACTGAAGTCCACTTTTGTGCCTTAATTTGGCGTCTCTTAATATGTTACCGCTTGTACTAATTATTAAAGTAATTTAGTTAATTGGTTTAGTACTCCCCCCTAATGACAAAAAGTATATTTCATTGTGAAAATTACGACATTCCCGAGAACGTCCGTTTTTTTACGTTTCTTTTGGCAACTGATTCAAATTTAAATAATTGTATAATAAAAACAATTAGACAGATTAAGGTCAGTGTTACACACTTGGTTGATAATTAAACTCTAAATGTATGTTTGACTTGAGTTCATACTAATTCAGTCATCATTAATTGAGGTAATACTTAGTCCTCAAAGTGAACAATTTAAGTGATTTTATATTTATAAACCAGTTATACGGTTATCATTCGCAAACCATGGCAAAAATGACGAAAAATAACTGAAAACAGATTGAAAAATGAAAGATAAGCGTACATTGTGTAGGCGTATGGACCATACGGTATGGTTGAAATTGCGTAGGCGACGCAAGATAATTGCAAATAGACATAACATAACATGCACATATTGCGTAATACGTGTTTTGTTGTACAACATTAAATATAGCTGAAAATAGGCATTAAGCATAAATATAAATGATGAAATGTTTTAATAAAATGTTTGTTTGTTTGTATCCAAAGTAAAAAAAAACAGTTTTTATGAAAGGTAGTTTATTCAATTAGAGTACAAATCAGAATACAAACATATTTTTTCTCAAAAATGTAAGCTATGTACAAAAGCAACGCTTTAGAAGGTTCAGTGAAAAATTGACTGTCGACTGTGGTGTCCACTATGATGTTCGTTATGCTGCCCACTATGTTGTGCACTTAATTGAGCACTATTTTGTTGTTGATCATGTTGTAAAAGTGTATTCTCGGCATCCATTTTTTCTGCTCCACTTAAAAGTTCTTCCACTTGTTTTTGAAGACTATCTTTGCTTCTTCGCATTAATGACAATTCATGTTGTAAGTGTTCAATTTCACGAAAGTGACCCCTGTATGACCGTCTGGGTCGACGAGGATAATCATGAGTCATGCGCAATGAGTCATGATTATTCATGATTTCTCCATCGTTTTCGTAATCACCAACGTTTTCGTAATTATGACGCTTTTCGTGCTCTTTTCCCACCGAGTTAGTCATGATCGGGGCGATGTTAAAACTATTGATAACCGTGCCGGATCCATCCGGTTTTCCATAGGACAATAAAAATGGAGAAAAAGGAGTCTGCGGGTTAATAAGCGGCGTGTCGGATAATTGAACTCCCAAGGGATTCGAATACAAACTTGCTGGCTCAGTGATATTTGGCCGAAGGGGGTTACGGTCGAGGAGTGGTATATCGGGCTGGTTCAAAATATCAATCGGTACCGTGGTAAAGGTGGGTGGTAAACTAGACGGTAAAATGGGAATCGTAGTGGTTTCTTTTGTAACGTGCAAAACAGGTGACTCTCGAAATGATGCCACACTGTCGGTGTCATCAACGACGTCTTTATGGGTTATTTAATGAAAACGTAATGATCACATCGAGTTTATATACAACTTTTGTACAACTTTTGATTATACAAAAATTATTATGAAACATAACGAATTAAACGTTCTACAGTTTGAATGAAAGATCGCACTACGCGTTTTTTAGGCTCCAGACCTTACCAAAAAAGGCTTAGTACGACCTCTCATTCACATTGTATAAAAAGCAAGGCACAAAAAATGTATTTTACCTAAAATTATTTCCAAGACTTCCGATTTAGGGTTCGGCAAAGTGACTTATACTTTAGCTTAATTTAGCTCACCTAATATGAGGTTAGCTCGCATAGGCCATTCTGAAAATACCATGACTTGGTTTAGCTTGGCTTAACTGAGCCAAATCAAAATTTGGCTTAGCTTGACTTAGCTCACCTAAGCCAAAAAAGGTTTGGTCTACCTCAAATAAGCCAAAAAACTTCTTTGCTTAAGCTTAGTTTAGTTTGGCTCACCTAAGCCAAAAAATGGTTTGGCTTAGCTCAGATATGCCGAAAAAAACTTGTTTGGTTTAGTTTAGTTTGGCTCACCTAAACCAAAAATGTTTAAGTTGAGCTCAAATAAGCCAAAAAACTTGTTTGGTTTTGCTGAGCATATTAATTAAAAATAATTAAAATAACCGCCTTTAGTTGTTGCTGGGTAAGCTTGTGTGGGAATCAGACCATCACCTGGACTTGTTGTAATTTTGGTCGTTGAGGGTGTTGGGGTGGTTGTGTCGAGTTCACTATTGGTTTCGTATATTCCGCCACAATCGTTATTTCGTGGATCACACTCCCAGTCATTTGTGTCTTTAACTGCTGGACACTCTATTCCGTCTTCAAATGACCAAACACAGGGCTTCACAACCGCAAATGTCATCACCTTCATATAGCAATCGCAAAATAAAGTAACTGTTTGTTTTCTATCAGCCTATTAAAATTACCGGTTATTTGGTGTACTAAATATCGTTTCGTTTTCATATAAATTCCCAAAAACCAAAAGGCTCAAGTTGTATAATAAATAATTTATGATAAATTTGAAAGTTTGGCATTAAGGTATGAGGAGAATTCGCCATGAAAATGGTGCTCAATAAACAAAATAAAAAAGTGCGGCCTTTGGCCAATGGCGACAACGCTCAAGGAAAAAAAAAGATGAGCAATCGATAGCCGAAGAGATTCTTATTCTCTGTCAATTGGCCAACAGCGATATTGAGTACCATTTTCATGGGAAATTTTCCTTATTAATGAAGTTCATCATATATTCTCCTTATCAAAGAAGTTCATAGAATGATGAAGTTAAGTAACGCTAAACCGTGCAAAAATGATAAATATTACAAACCTGACATGGTGCAGTACAATTATAACCAGGTAAATAAACGGCATTTGGTATAACGTCGCATTCATCTGGTTCCTGAGGGGTCGTTGGTTCATCTCGCGGAAAAGGTGCGGGATATTGTAATCCGCCGGGTCGGGGTCCGCAGTTCTAAGTTTCATTTAGTAAAATGCGGAAATTTATTATTTTGTATTTTCAGGCAACATAATGAATTCTGTATGACCTGACAAAATAAACCAATTTAACTGCGTTAATCACTATGATATATTCTCTGTAAAAACGTGAAATTTTAAGCGACTATTTCTTCTATTCATTTTATAGAATTTATCTTATTTTAATTGTACAAAAATAATTATTTATCCATGAATCATGAACCATGATTAAAAAATTTTAGAGCTGTTAATTTATGGTATTTTTTTTCTTATTTTTTGATTTGTAGCACTTCAAAAATTAAATTTGAGTTTCATAAAATTTAAGAATTAGAGTTGATGCGCCCACAACGTGGCAGATTTTGGCCAAGTAAAAGTGTCGCGTTGTGCGCGCATGGACTGAAATCAACAATTGATAGAAACTGGTTAGAATGCCCGAAAACCAAGCAATAATTAGCAAATGTCGCCTCTTTGAGTAATAATATCTAAAATTTCAGAAAAGGCAACCCAATTTTTGCAGAATTTGGCAGACTTAATAAGCCAAATCTTAATAACTCTAAATTTGAAATTTTTTACCCTTTTTGAGGAAATAGATATGAAGAGGTCCTTATTTGGCGACCTCTGTATGTACTTACATTGCTGACGTCCCACTTTGATCCGTACGTTGCTTGTACTTGAATATTTACATTTTGATCGTTCATTCTTCTAGATCGTGGACCACTTCTGTAGAGGCCAAAGTTGAATTCTTCGGCCAGCCGATCTTTTGAAAATTTCTGTCCACGTTTCCGGTTTGGCTTAGCAAGTGGCACATATGGAATCTCATGATCAGTTTTTTCACTCTCTGACCTTCGAAATCTCATACCGTATTTGTTTTTGGCACTAACCGTTAAAACCACGCTGGAAAAAACCGCTATTATTGAAAATTGCATTTCCTTAATTTTTGGTTTGGCGTGTTAAAAATGTAATTTTAAAAAATGGACAACAATTTTTGGCACAAGGTGCTTATATATAAAGTGATTAATTCGGAAATTGAGTTTATTTGTAGGCATAACGCGGTGTTATAAATTTATTTGGGTATGTCGGGCGACAACATGATAATCAGAGTTGGAGGGTTAAATATCAAATCTATTTTTACGGACAGTTCAATCAAAAAATGTTAGACAAGTATTGTGAAATACGGATTTAGATTACCTTTTCCTGGTTATGGATGTTTTCCTTTTGAATAGCATTTCTACTGACAAAAAAAGAATCAGAGTGACCTACTTGCGTTTCCTATAGGCAACCTTTTTAGCCGACATATTTATTAACTTGAACAACAATTCGGAAACCTTGAGAAAATCTATATCAAAGCAAACTATAAACGTTGTACCATCCAGCCTTATCGTAATATTTAGGTCGCTTTCTAATTTTATGTCATGTGGTATGAGTTATACGGTATAATAATAACTTATACCCTATAACATATGCCCATAACTTACGGTTCTCCCGAAATACCAGTATAAAAGTCTGAACAGATAATACGACTTTATTAAATTTTATTATAACATATCAGAGAAGCCAAACGTATTATCGAAGGCAGAATAACTGGTGAAACGACTGACTTCTAAAGGATAATGATCATCTTGGAATATGCCTGAAAATCGGAGCTGTTTTCACATTTACCGTTCAGATGCTAACTAAAAACCCTAGCCATTTTGACTGAAACTTTTTGATGACAATAATTGTACCAGACAATAACGTTTTGTATATTATACATGTCATTATTTTGCAAGATAACTGCGTGGTCCGTAGGCGTACATTTTAGACAAACACTTGTCTGAACTGACATTTATAATCACAACAAATTTAAGTATTATTGTATATTAAATCAGTTTTTTTTTTCACAGCAACAAAAATGTGAGGCTAAAATTATTCTCATATTCTTATACAATGTTCGATGAAGACAAATTTATTGAACAGGATATATACAGGTATATATATTTCATCGTGCGTTATGTTACAATGATGATCCTCAGATAACTTCAATTAAAAATTAAATTTTGAAAATTTAAGCTAAACGAAAACCACTAAATGTACTATAGATAGCCGTATGTGCTTTTCCACTATGAATTTTAACATAAACTGTGTCACCAGCAGATAATTTGAGAGTTACAGAGCAGGAATTCATTTGATACTTTGACGTATCGTTTGACATAGATCGGCAGACTTCATTACTATTATGGTAAATACCATAATCAAGGTTAGTACTAGGATACTTCATTAAACTTGCGGTGAAAAAATAAACGCCTTCTTTTTCGATTGTCACGACACCATCGTTGGGGTTGAACCCAATATTTTGATTTGTCACCGCGTTTTTTTTTGCTGTTAAGAATAATTTTATTTTGTTGAAGCTTGTGAAAAAAGTGAAAATTATAGTTGCACGATAAACAAAAGTTCCAGGTTACCAATACATCAAACCAAAATTTGGTGCATTGGATTCCTGAAAAGCATGTTGCCTATTGTCTCACCCAGAAAATGCAGATCACAAAAAACACCTTTCAAGCTTATTCACAATTGTCTTACTTAGGTCTTTTGTAAGAAATTTTTGGTAGAATAAAACTTTCAGGTGCATTTTAATAGTATGCAATCACGAATAACTGGATGAGTGCACCTTAAAAATTCATCACTGAAAGTCATTTAAAACATAATTATTTTTATAGGACAATCTCCGAATTGATAAGGCCGAAATGAAGGTATTGCATAGAACTGAGGGTAAAACACGGTAAGAAAAGGTAAGAGGTGGTATTTTCCAATAATAGTTGCATATTCGGTCATATTTGTGCATTTGGTCCATCATAGATCGATTGATATTCATCTTGGTTGTTTTACTTTCTTCGTTGTAGATCCGGAAATGTGTTCCATTGTATAGAAATATATGCAATCATATATTATAACAAGTATGCATTCATATTTAATTAAATATTTAAGCTAACTTACATTTATAACTAAACAAAAAATGTAAGCATGGAGAATTAAATTAATGCATAAACTAGTCGCAAAGTGCGTTTTTCGTTTCTAGAATTCGCAGTGAAATATTTTCATTTTGAGAAATTCACTCAATCATTCTACGCACGACTTTAGAGACTACAAGAGCATACGCATATAATCAGGTACGCATTATTTTTTGCATATTTATTTTATTATTATCATTTTTTATTTTGGGAATTTTTGGATGTCTAGATTGAACTTGCAACTATAAGCACACTGTATGTGCACCGGTCTATTTTTCAATAATTTCACGACTTTATTGCCAAATAAAAATATCGATTTGCAAGAAAAAGATGACATCATACATTTTGTATATTACTTAAAATGCACTGTTTAGATACAAGAATTTATTTGCATCATGCGGCACCTGTTAATGGTCCTTATGGCCATGATATGGTTGGTATGTATGGGGTCCCCAACTGTATCATCAACTTCACTTGCCCTTGCAACCGCTCCTCCTGACTTGATGACCTTGGTGCAAATTTTTAATCATGTCCCTGTATTTCCATCTACAATGACAGATTGCGATGTCGACACCCTGTATGCAACTTTAGTGCATTTAATTGAAATGGTATGTAAAATAATTTTTTGCAATTTTATTTTGAAGATAAATCTTCCATGAATTGAATTTTTTGTAAAAAATATCAAAGATATTTGACATTTCATGCAACCCTTAACTCTTTTGAAGTTTTTTGAAAAAAAAATTAATTTTTAAACTTTTTCTAAACTCATAAAGTGTTCTTTCCCCTAACCGAGACAGATAAAAATGTGTTTTTTTTTGCATAGTTTTCGTGGATTAATCTTGTTATTTAGATGATATGCGGTATGATAACCCGCAAAGCTGCATTATCGGTTTATTTGTGGAAGCACACAAGTTCATCAAAATATGACTTGGAAAATTTACCGGATGCCGTGAAACGTATATTTGCACGTTGTGGGGCCGATCACCCCTTACCCAATCGCAAGTTGAAGAGTTTGCGACTGGCCGAACGAAATGACAAGTTGTCTGGTTTATATGCAATTTTGCGTACTTTATCTTCACGATTTCGTACTACACCACCTGAACATGCAACTTATACCGATGCAGTTAATATATCTTTGAAAGTGATCAAGGATATTTCCCCTTTGGACTTTGTGGAAGATGCATATATGCCTGGTACCGAGTTGGAACACCAGACCATATATTCAACTATTATGCAATATTTAACGGTAAGATATTTTCCATGTTGTGTTTTTTGATGCATTCGAAGAAATAAGTCTTCATAAAGTGTGTAGCGGGATATAGTCTGAATTTCAACTTTTGCACCCTTTAAACGTGCACGCTTGCTAAATTGCACCTTTCCTAAAAGAAACTTTTTCTAAAAATATTTTTTTGAAATTGACAGTTAGGCTTTTTGACATGCAATTTAGAATTTATTCGTTTAATTATAAACATCAATTTGGTTTGCAGATTCTGGGGTATACTATATTATTTTTTCCCAAAATCTGAATAATTTACAAATTGTGCATGACTTCCATATTGTGCATTTTTCTGAAACGCAAAATGTACCATTTTACAGGTCTACACCCTACGTGCATATTTATTGATATGTTTTATATCATATGGTGTGTTTATGATAAAGTTTCAGGTTTTGGATGCATTTCGCGATCGACTTCCTGAATTTAAAATCCCTGACGCTATTTTGCAAATAACTGGGTACAGTACTGCACATTCCGTTGAGAAGCCATTATCCTTAACACAGTATGCAACCCTGGCAGCTGGATATGTGCCACGTAATTTTGATGTTGACGATTTAAATAATGCAGTATTGGACGAAACTATGCAACCCGAAAATGACTCAGCCGTTTTTACAAGTAAGATCATTTTGCATTTTTGAATTTTCGAATGACTTGTCAATTAGAAAAAAAATCTTTTTGTATATATGAAAATTTATGTTTCTCATTTTTACAAAGTTATTATTTATGCTATTTCTTAAGATGACGTTTAAATTCAACGTAGAAACAGTGGTTTGCTCAATAAAAAAACCCCTTTTGTGAATGCATATATCGTATTATTATATGATTAGTACTAGTCTAAAGTAGTTATTTTTTATCAAACGATGAATAAAAGATTTTTCCCCGAGGGTTAAGAATCAAATGTCATGCTATAATTAAATTTAAATTTTCAGTGTGTACTGTGGATACCCAGACACAATGGGACTTGGAAGAAATCGAAAATGCAATTCCTGAGGAGGAAAATGTCGCACCTGCTGATGTACCAGTCGAGGAACCTGCTGAGGCACCTGTCGAGGAACCTGTGCAAGTGGAAGAAAATGCAGCGGTTTTAGAAGAACCAGTACGCCCCCCTCCGTTACATCAACCGTTGCCCATGCAATCGATTGGGGGACACGCATTAGAAAAGCCTCTTGCACCTGAATTTGGATTTAATTATGACACGAATCGCGGAGTTTTTGTGCAGCACAATATTGAAATGGTCGACCAGCGCGTGCGTGTAATCCCGATTTATCGCACATTGGCAACTTTATTGCGGTCGATCCAAATGCCAATTTTTTTGGATACAAATGGCGATGGTATAAATGCATTAAAAAGGCTTGAATTCCAATCGTGTGAGATTCAACGGTACGTTACTTCATATTATGATGAAGCACCTGCATGTTATGGTGGATTGGAAGGAAAAGATATGCATATATTTTTTGAGGACCGAACATTGGCTATGGAAGCTGGGAAGATAATTTCTCAAAGCCGCCGCGACTTTTTTTGGCAACAGTACAGGAGTACCCGGGGCAATATTTGGGTATTTGATGTTATGCATGTACGATCATTTTCATCCCGTATATGCCGCAGTCGATTTCCAGGTGGCACACTCGCTTGTATAGTCTGCTCGAATGAGACTTGTCGTCAAACTGGGGCTTGCCACTTTTATTTTTCAGTGCATGACACGCATCATTTGAACAAGTAAGTTTGAATATTCATTTCTGATTATTTTTTTCTAGATTCTCTTTAGATCCAAAATGCATTTTCTTTTTCTTTAAAAAGAAATTTCAAAATTAAAAATTTCAAAAGTTACCTTTTATAACTAATTTGAATGCGAGAAAAATATGTGTTCGGGAAGAATATCCCCCACATGTGGCCTTTTCCTATAACGACTGCATCAATAATTTTACATCGGAAAAAAATATAATAATAATAATAAAAAAATTTACACTTTTATTGTTAGATGGGAGTCTGCAGTGGTGCTTGGTTATAAGTTACGCGAAATATACGTAACTCACAGTGTGCATTCTTATGATGGCATTTCCATCCCTACTCGCGAACGGTTGGAAAGTGGTCAAATTGATGTTGTTAATGGCAAATACGTCACTTTTAAAACTCCAGATGTATGCAAGGAATATGACTATCCAGTTACGACTCACTACCTGCATACTCCTTATGGTAACCTTCCTGGAGAATACATGCTTATTAAAAGCGGTTGGGGAGATGCACATCAGACTTGGGTAAGTTGTGTAGATTTTTATTTTTATTTTTATGATGTAAACTAAAAATAAGCGGCACCACCACTACTATGCTCTTAGCTTTTGCATTAAAAATATTTTTTTATATGACGTGTATAGTAGAGTCATGACTCTCTTTTTATGCAATTAATGTTTTTAAAGAGAAAGAGTAAAAATCACAAAATGCACCATTGGGACTCTAGAATTTTAAATTTACTCGATTCTTATTTTCGAACACTTGACTGAAGCTGAACGAATAAACACCTTTGAATTGCATATTTTGAGAGTCATGATATTGTAGATAGAAGAATGCGTGAAAAAAAACTAAAATCTAATTTGCATTAATTTCTCATGTATTTAGGAAATCGCCGTACTTGGACACCCGGAAACCAAGTATCTTATGCTTTGTTTTTTGAAGCGATTCAGTATCAGTCATTACGTATGCAATAGTACTGGCGATATTGCAGTACATGTTCCATCCCTTTGTTTGGAACAAATTGAAGCTATGCAGAAATACATCTTCGTTTATGCGACATATAATCAGAGAATGCAGGATGCAAACTTCACCGTTGCACGTTTCAATAATTTGTATGAAGGTAAAGGGTGCACATATTCAAGATCCTATTGTATCTATTTTTTTCTTATTTTTATTATTTTTAACTTATGCAAGTAAAAAAATATGTGATATACCGAATATAAGTGCCGATCATGCGCTCTTCATTATTCGGGCACTTTCTGTTTGAAAGATTTTTAGTTGTAGGAACAACTTTCTAGAATGCAAATTTTATTAATCTGTAATGCATTAAATTTCTGAATGATCACCCCCTTAAAGGATATGCTCAAGTGGAGTCGCGCTGGCCTGTTGGGTTAGGTCGCACTGCATTGAAACAGGCACAACGGCCACTAACGTCTACACACTGTAAGGACGCTTATGTTGAGATGTTAAATGAATGCAATCGCCTCTTGTCATGCAACATTAATGATCCAGATTTTTATTATGTGAATAAATCAATCAGATTCCGTCATATAAAAACCGAATATGCAGAAACACTACGGTCCATGCATGGTACACAATTAATGAGTGAAGTGCACAAGTTAGATGCCACCTTATGCTCATTGGACGTGCCCCAAGGTGAATAAAAAATGTTTTTTTATCTTTTTTGTTTAACCTCATAGTGTGAAAAATAGAAACATAATTATTTTCATTAATACCTGCATTATTTAGAAACTACAGTGCAGGATAACGTCATTTGCGCATATGAACATTGTGTCGCAAAGACATGTTCAAATAACTTGATGCATTTCGATTTTTTGTCAAGTTTGATTGCCGAGTACAAAGCTACCCCACAATGCAAAGAAATTAACGGTCGAGTATATCATACCGCCGCCGAATTGGAACCGCAAATTGCATCTGAAAATGGTATGTAAAACTTAAAAAAAATAACCCATGCATTTTATATGGCACTACTTATTCTTTTCTTATTTTTTAACTTTCCACTTTTTCACATAGTTCCAAATTCACATAATCATCAAAAAATGAAAAAATGCAGAAAAACGAAGAAAATATTTTGTTACCATTTTTTGGGAACATTTATCAAAAGTCATTTTTCATGTTTCAAAGCCGTCATATTGGATGTGCATTATCAACTTTGATTATTTTAGATCGTTCTGCTTTTGTGCGATTTATGGCTAGACGAGGAGTACGAAAAGAAACCTGTGCTCGTATCTTTGCAATTTATGGTAAGGAGGTTCACGAACACTTTTTGGCTCGAAGCGATTATGCAAATAACTCGCAATATTGGATTGATGAAATAATTTCACCTGCATATTACTTGCCCGATTTTCATTTGTATGCATCAATGACTCTGGACCTGCCAGGCTGTACTGATTATTACACATATACCTTGCATGATGAGTCATTTTGAGAAAAGTATATATTCAAATTTTTAGTGTTTCGACTACAAAATTTTTCAATAGCTGCATATTAGATTTTTATGTATCTGCATAATACAACAATATATTTGGAAGTCTTGTTCACAATTTTGATTTATTTGCAAAGAAACAGCTTTCTAGCTTTTTAAAATCTGATGATTTACCATAGTTTTTAGTCTACATTGCATTCTTGAACTATCTAGAAAATTTAAAATTTTCATTTTTGAGCTTTTGCAAAAAGAAAGATAAGTAATTCTAATCCTAAGAGGTGTATTATTGATTCAGGCCCGTAATATTGCATGAAATGTTTTCAAGCTTCCCCTTTCAGGAGAAGTCCCCTTTTGAAAAAAAATATATTTTTCAAACTAGTATTCTAATGCATAAAGCCTGAAGTATAATACTCCTTTTGTGAAATTATGAGCTTATATGCTAATAGGTGAAGATATTACGGAAAACATAAATAAAAGCATAAAAAAAAAATATAAGGAAATGATAAGATCGAAAAATTGCAAGACCATCAAGTTTCTATCTTTCTTATTAAGGATGAGAAAGAAACCGTCCTTTGATCATGCATTTTAACAAAAATAAAAAAAAAAAATTTAAAAACGCAGGAAGAACATAAATACGAATAAAGCAGGGTTATGTGTACAGTATGAGTATGCATGTAAATTTTGATCTTGAGCTAACTTTAATGAATATTATGCATATTTTAATTGAACTATTTTATGTAGATCATTTTTAAGAAAATAAAGAGAGATGCAAAAAGATAACTAAGGATTTTTTTCCTTAAAAGGAAAAAAAACACATGTCTTTTGATGTGAGTCATATGAAAAATAATTTTATAAACGCATGTACTCCCTAATCAATTTTTCTGAGAAAAGCTAAATTTTGTATAACCAAAATGCATCTTGATTAGTTCATTTTACTTTTCTTTGCAGGGGTTGAATCAGAGAAGTCTAATTTCCGTTTTGCGTTTCGTTTTGGTGAAACCGAGGAAAATGCACTACTTTTGCTACTACAGGTAGAGGGCGTTAAAGCCACACTGCTGGCCTCAAAGAGTTGTGCAATCGAAAGGCCTACGGCCGTATAAGGGTTAAGTTCTTCGAGCATTAAATTAATCCCAACCAAAAAGCTTTGAAAATTGGACATGTGGGATTGTACCGGTTTTTTTAGGCATTGTGCAAATTTTATTCCGTCAACTTGACCTTTGAAAATGGTGGCCAGCTCTTTCAAGTAAGACTTGATTTTTAGAGCATTGTCGTCAAAAATCAAAACCCACGAAGAGATTTTGTCAAAAATGCAACTTGTTTCGTTCGCAATTTTATCTGCATCACAAAACATATTTTTCAAAATTTCAATATCATCCGAGATGATGTCGGCCGAATCACGTAGGTTTGAAATTTCTTCTAACGAAGGAAGTTCGTCCGACCAGACATCATCTCGAATGATTGTCCCTTTTTTAATGCAAAAATAAAGGTTTTTTGGACGCAAATTGGACCCATAATTTTTTCC
Organism: Oikopleura albicans; assembly: GCA_004367875.1. Classification (NCBI taxonomy): domain Eukaryota; kingdom Metazoa; phylum Chordata; class Appendicularia; order Copelata; family Oikopleuridae; genus Oikopleura; species Oikopleura albicans. The sequence goes on from SCLG01000273.1 coordinate 27,853, forward strand.
CTTTAAATTAAATGCAAAAACAAATGGTCCTGATTCCGTTAGGGACCATACCCATCTTTTGTTTGCACCTGTGATATCATAGCAGTTTGCATATGACCCCCAGTCTAGACCTATCATTATGGATGCGGTATTAACAAGTTGATCCATGTCTGGTAAAGTGCAACATGAAATGATGTTTTTGATATCAGAAATTGACGTCAGCTCATATTTGTATTTGAGCATGCCACTTCTGTATTCAAATTTGCCTCGGTTTCTGCCTAACAAACGCCTAAAAAATAATGCAATTTGTACGGGGATTGAAAATTCAGGGTTAGGAATGGGTCCGTAATTGTGCACTTCTTTTTTTGGTTCAACCCCTTTCCCTAAAGCAATTAAAATGATGTCTTCCATAGTGTATGGGAGAAATTCTTGTGCATGATTATTTGCCAGATCCCATAGGCTTTCCCGTTCTGTGAGAGAAGTGCAACAGAGTTCAAGAATGTGAGGCAAAGAAGTGAACTCGCCTCCATTATAGCCGTTTTGGTTATTGTTGCAAATTATGCAAACTAGGTCAATCATACATGCACCGAACATCGTTATAAGACCGTTCTCCGCGACCTGCAACATTTCCTCTTTGATATTGCATTTTTCAGCAAATTTTTTCAAGAAAACATCTGCAGGCAGCCGAGATTCAATCTCTTTGGACAATATCTCGCCAAATGCAGGTTGTGATTCGGTACGATACAGTCCAATATCGATTTTAAAGGGGTGAGAATGCATGTTTGATAAGATCATTTTTAATGTCCGAGGAACATTAAGAATGTTCATTTCACGATCCATTTTTGCACGTTTCCCAAGAAATTCGCAGATTACTGAACAATAAGCTGCACGTATATCAATTTCTTTAAGAATTAGGCATATTGAATCGTGTAATGCAAGAGCGCTGTTGAGCGGTGCATTTTTTGCCAAAAGGCGCGGCAGAGTTAAGAAGTCTATGGACGAAATTGCTCGACAGCGCATGTTGAAAAATATTTGTGCAATCTCATTGAGATGCGTATTCTTGAAGTTCACGTTAACATTTCGCTCACATAGGAAAGTACTAAAGTGCACAGAATCATAATTACCAGTTTTTAAGTCTTCAAAAACTTGACACTTTTTGAGTGATAATGCAGATTTTGCCTCAAAATATGACGGAGTTGTGGGGGGAAGCCCTATTATATGTTGAGTGCATCCGTGCTTTTGTATATAACGCGATTGGTCGTGTTCTGCTTGAACTCGCGCCGAAGTTTTAATAAATTGCATCTTGCCATTTTGCATAATGATCGTGCCACACCTATTTGCTTCCAGTGCATTTTCAAACGTGTCATCATCAACCAACCAGAGTGGCGAAATCACGAGTGCTGATTGAAGTTGCATAGGAATGTAGCCGTTCAAAATTTCATAGTCCGAGAGATACCAAATATCTCTAGATTGAAAGTCAACAAATGCATGTCGGTTAATGAAGCAGGGTGCCACATCGTTACGAATTGCATGATTGAGGACATTCAAATTGCACAATTCTATAATAAGAAGTGTTAATTTATTGGGATTTTCATTTGACTTTATAAATAAATGTATTTTTTTTATTATAATTTATACTGCATAATAATGTGTCACGTTCAAGATAGGTTTATAATGCACTTGAGGTGATTATATTTTAGTTACATGGGATCTCATAAAACGTATAAAGCATTAAAAAGGCGCATATAATGTGAAAATTTAAGAGTTAACGCATTTAACGAAAGAAAGGTTCAAAAGCGATTTTTTTTTACGAGTTTTTTATGTTGTTTTTCGAATCAGATTTTCAAATTTTCATACGCGGAAACATATGCAAAGATGCATATAATTCCTTTAGAGTAAATCACATAGTTTGCGATTTATTTATTTATTTGTCTATTATAAAAACTTTTTTTGCAATAATTATATCAGGCTGAAAATTTTTAAGGGCTTGAATGATTTCACGATCGAGCCAGTAGATTAGCTCACAGCCGGATTTAACCTTTTTTATTTTAGGTGCAATATTACACCATGATTCATGCATAATTTTACGATTTTTTTCTCTTTCATTTTTGGATTTTTTAAACTTTAATAGATCAGTATCATTTCTGGGTTGTATTCCGTAGTTTATTAATTCAAAAAAACAACCCGGTTTGCATTTTTTACAAAATTTCATTGACTGTGAAGTGACCCTGTGTTGACAACGCAGTAATATGTCATCTTTCATATAAATGGGAAAATTGAAGGATCCCATTAGATTTCTGAGATTTGCATTTTCCCTATTAAATATTTGAATCGCACAGTAAGGAAACGTTTGCCTAAGTTTTACTTTATTGCATAGTTTGATTAATCTTTTTGGAAAACGCATCCATAGAGAAAACCGTTGAAAGGATAGCCCATAATGAAATTTGTTAAAATTTTCATAGTTTATGCTACCTTTATTATTATATGCAAATTCAAGTAAATTTTTTTCTTGCAGCCTAGCTTTTTTTAAGGAGTTATTCCATTTGCGAATTTCATGAAATCTGTCCACGTAGTCGCAAATGAAATTTCCTTCTTCATCCCCATAATAAAAACATTCGCACACATTTTCATATAATTTTTTTGGTAATCTGTTTGCAATAATTGAATTTAGTCTAGTCAAAAGAGATTTTACATGACTGTTATATAATGAAGGGTGGTTTATGTGTCTAAGAATAGTATCTTGTGAAAGGTTTTTGCAATCTTTAAATTCATCAAAGTACAGTCTTTTTACCGTGTCCAGGTAAATGGTCTGTAAAGGTTGCAATAAACGTGGGTTCGGGATGGGAAGGCAGTCAGCTCCATGTAAGTAGACACCCCCTGCAATGCTGCGAAATGTGTTACAGAGCTGATTCCTGTATCCCATGTCAACTAAGTTATAGACCATTCTTTGTGCTTTTCTAAAACGGCCTTTAATCATATTGTAGTGCTTGGAAAAATTGAATTTTCCATCTACTACTTCAAACTGCACTCCCAGATATTTGAAACTATTTTTAAACGGTAAGACGGTGTCATCCATTTTTATATTAAAATTTAGGCTAGGATTAGGGATCAGATCAGAATTATGCAATTTATTTATTGAGTTTTTTGAGTTGCACTTACGGAATGGAATTAAGAACGTCTTTGAAGTTTCGAGTTTCAAAGTATTCTTCTTCACGTAGTCCTGAAGGGCATCAATTTGCATATTGATTTTGTTTTGTATCCCAAGTTCATCGTTGCCACGAATGATGATACTGGCATCATCTGCAAATAATAAAAGAAAGTTATCATTTATCATATATTTTTGCAAGTCGTTAATGTAAAAAGACCAAAAAATTGCACTTGGAGCACCACCTTGTGGTACGCCAAATTTTGGTAATTTTTTTGGATCTGCAATTTCACCATTTAGTTCGAGCACAAATTCTCTTTTTTCCAAAAATTCCCTTATCCATCTTAGCTCTCTATCACCACATATTTGCTTAAGTTTTTTTAATAGCCTATCATGACTACATGTTCCAAATGCATTCTTTTTGTCAGTTACAAAAATGACCACATTTTCTGTTTTTTTTGTAGTGTTGACCCTTATCATCATTTCTGCGATACAAGTACCGCACGAATGGTGACTACGGAATCCGTGCTGATGGTCGTATAACAAATCATTAGATTGCAAGAAATCTAAGAATCTATCAGCAACTATTTTTTCGCAAATATTGGCCTGTATATTATTTACAGTTATGGGCCTTATTTTCCCGTTCGGTTTTTTTAATGCAATGAGTCTGTTAATTTGCCATTCTCTATAATATTTACCTAGAAACAAGCTCTCACGTATTGGATTTGCAAAGTGCCGCAACATTGAGGACGGAAAAAATTGCACAGTTCGACGCGTTAGACCGTTGAGACCGCAAGTAAAGGGTTTGCACGTAGATAGCTTCGCTTTTATAATTTGTTGATATTTTTCATTTGACTCAGCACCGCATGCGCCAAATGTAAATCTGTCTGTACTACAAAAAAAATAATTTAGATCTAAATCATATGTGTCAATTGGATCAATCCCTTCAGTGAATTGCAATTTTTGAATTTGATTGGCAATTTCATTAGTGTTACCCTCAATATTAGTGCTAGATTTATTCTTATTGAGTTTAGTATGCACTGACCAAATATCATTCAGGCTGGTGAAGGAGTTATCAAAAACCCCCATTGCAAAAAATTTACGATCTCTACGTTTTAGATTTCTAAACTTAATTGTGAGTTTTGAAATTCCTACTTTTATTTGCATTTTTTTATCACCATCTTTACAGTCCTCATACCACCGGTGTAAATTATGCAAAATACGGCGTGCTTCTAGTGTATCATTTCTAAGGACTGGTTCAAAGTTTTTTTTTTGCCGAACTTTCGGTGTTGCAGGCATAACAGTCTGGACCCATTTTTTAAATAGTTGCAAATTTCTAGTTGCCTTTTCAAGCAAACTAAGACTATCATCATTTTCAATATCTTCGAAAAGATCTTCAATAACTGCAATCTTATTCATAATTTCATGAGGCTCCAGAATTGGCCTAGATAACGATATAAATTGCATTTTAAATTTGGGTTCAGTCATATCGAATGCAAATTCCTGACCCTTATGTCCGTTGCATTGTATGTCTGCTGGTAGATTTAAGTTTTTACAGGCTACTACTTCTTTACCAAATGAAAAAACTGCATCGATTTTTGAGGGTTTACAATTAGCCATGTAATTAGTGAAGCCCTCAACATGATTTTTTAGTCCACTTAATCGTGATAAAAAAATTTCTGCATTTGTACATTCCTCAGTGTTTCTGGGATTTTCATAGTCACAATTAATATCACCACATATGATGAGATTATTACTATTTGCATGAAGTATTACTAAGTTATTGTCCCACCACCGAAAATATTGGTCGAAAGTACAGTTGTATCCTTTTTGGTACCTTTTTGAAATATTTTGTAGCCTATAAGTGTTGCATATAACCGTGTCAAAAATTTTATTTTTTTGTTGTTTAGTATTTGAGTAATTCACATTTTCTTGGCTTATTATGGAGTCCGAAAAACCACAGGCAACAAACGTACCTTCCAATTTTATTTCAGTTATGCATTCTTTTATGGTATTTTTGAATAAAATGATTGCATATACTTTATTTTCTAAATCCGGTTTGGACCAGAATGCACTGTATCCCGTAGGAATCACCGAGGAGTCTTCGAGTCCTTCCGAGTGGATAAAACATTCATTTATTAGAAAAATATGAGTGTTAGAAAAAGTTGTCACAAGATCAAGGATTTTGTGCACATTTAAATTATTGATGTTGCAATTTATGGCCCAACATTTGTTCCCCTTAGATTCAATTATTGCATTTTGATTATTCAGTTTTGTTGCATTTTGTATATTAACGAGATTAGTACTCGCATTGGAACCCTCTTTATCCCATGTGAAATTATTGTTCATACGCATTGTTGGCAACGTTTTGTGCATTATATACTTGTCAGGAATAACAAGATTATTATAGTCATTTTTTAAGATTAACTCGTACTCACCGATGTGTTTAAAGTTCATGTTTTTGCATTTTTCTTTGTAAAGGGTTGAGTTGAAATAATTGTCATGCAGGGTTTTCTTTAAGTCGTCATTTACTGAATAAATAATATTATCACCATTTGCATTATGTTCCGAATATAAATTTTTTTCGCTCGCTTTAACAAGTTTTACTATGTTCGTTGTTAATGCATCTTTACATGTACTAAAGTCATATTTGGAACCATTTATGGTAAGTGTGCAATTTTCCCGTTCTTCAGCTTTTAAAAACTCTATTAAGTTAGATCCCTGAAGATCAGAAAAATGCAAGGGTTCTTCATTCATGTTATCCATTTTGAGAACTTTTTTACGAATTACATTACGTTGATTAATGTTATGTCTGTGCATAAAATTCTCAATTTTTTTAGTGTCAGACATTTTGTCAAGTGCATTGGTGTAGGTATTAATATTGTCATATGAGTTATCAGAAAATGACATTTCTACATCCGATGTGTCAGATGTAGAGATGTCATTTAAGTGTGACATTTCTTCTTCATGAGAAGACATTTTTTCCGTTATTGCATTTTCAAAAGTGATCACCTTTCTTGATGCAGTTGTAGCAGGCGTGTTAAGGGTTCTTGTTGGTGCTTTGATCGTAACAATGTATTTTTCGAGTTCTTTGGAGTTATTAGGAACCCCTTTGATTGCACGACATGTCGCATCCTTAACGACCTTAAAGCGCTGTTTGACTAACAGATGTCTGAGACACTCTTTTGAGGTGCTCGGTGTAGAGTCCCACTCTTCATTTTTATTTGCATTTTTCTTTACAGCAGTGAATATCCTTTCAGTTGGACGAGGTAGGAACCTGTCAAAACTTCGGGGTGCATACAAAAAGGATTCCGCAAGAAGGGGGGAGTCAGTAAGGGTTGGTGCGATTTTTTCAAGGTCACGAATGCAGGTTTTGAGATCATCAAGTTTTGCTTGTGTATCAAGCAAATCTTTTTGAAGAGTTGCAGAAGGTGTTTTTAGAATGTTCTTCAAAAATAACGTAACTGCATCAGGGTTTTTTAGACAGATTGCTCGCCAGGTGTTTGTGCGTGCAAAAACGTTTCTATTACCAATAGTTTTTTTTATTGATGATAGTCGTGCATGGCCTTCTTTGTCCAGAGTCTCGATGATTTTTTTATTGGTAATAATAATATTACTACTTAGGCGTGCATTGAGCGTTTCCTCATCAATTGGTTCAATTGCATCTGAGGTTTCTACATGAAGGTCATCCGTACTCGACATTTCTGCATCCGTTTCATCACCATTTGATATTTTGAATGCATCAGTCACATTGGCTAGGCCTGTCATGGTGGATACGCCTTCAAATTGTTCCTCATTATCAGATACATTTTGCAGAGCGGTGGGAATTGTATCAAAAGGATTGAACGACGTAGTTGCAACTGGTGAATTTGGACTTGACACCGACCCATTGATCGACTTACCTTTCTCTTTTGGTGATGTCTTTGCAAGATTTTTCAAAGATGTGGTCCCTGGAATTTTAGATGCACGTGGTTTTTTAGACTCTCCAGTATTCTGAGATGCAGAATTTAGACTTAGAAGTCGTTTGCGCCCCTTACTGTGCATTTCATGTTTCAGTTTTTCCCATTGTTCTTTGGCTTTGCGGTCAGCCTTATCGAACAATAAATCAACACTGCAAATGATGGTACCTAAATCGTCATCATTTTTTTTCAGGTTTTCATCGTTATCGAGTCGTATGGCCGTGATTGCACTTTCATTTTTCACTGTTGTGTTATAAATTTTCGACATTTTGCAATCGATTTTACTAACACGTTCGACCTCACTTTCAAGTTGGCCGTCTAGCTTCGTAAGATGTGTCTCGCACTCTTGTGTAGCTTTCAGTACCAAATCATATTTTGCACCAAGGGAGTTAAGCTCTCCGACCAGATCTGTGTTTTGATCTGTATTTGACGATGTTCTGTCAGCTTTCTCCAATTTGTGCACTTTGTCCTCTAGATTTTCAATCCTAATTGCATGTCCATTCAACATTTTCTCCAGAAAAGAAAAGTTCCGTTTTTTCGCACCACTTTCTCCATCAACCTCCATTTCAGACCCTTTTTTTAATAATTTTTTTGCTGCAGCTTCTTCGGCTTCTTTCTTTCGTTTGTCTTCAAGAAGTTTAGCCTTTTGCAAGCGTTCGCCATTAGTCAAATTATTTCTCTTCAGAATGCGATTTTCTGAATTAATCAGACTTTTTTTCGCATTTAGAATTTCTGCATAATCAACCTCATTGACCTGACCCAAATTTTCGGTGTTTAGAATTTTGAGCTTATAATGCAAAATTGAGCCATCTTTTTCTTTGCCCGTAAAACGACTATTTGTCCATGTGATCGTTCGGAGCATCTGATCATACTCAATGTTGTTTTGAAGATGCACATTTTTTTGACCTTCACTTGGAATACATGCAGAAAGATTTATTTGTCGAAAATCAATCAGTTCGGCTAGGGTCTTTGCACCTGAGTAATCATTTACATACACCCATTTTGACTTATCTTTTTCCAAGATGTCATTATATTCCATGCAGTAATTGATGAAGTTGGAGCATGATAACGGCGCAGGGGGGTTATAGTACCATCGCCCATTTTTCCAAATCCATGTGGCCGTGATGACCGGAATGGCATTTTACCAGTTGAAATATGATTGTTGGCATGAGCAGTAAAATAAGCAGCAAGTTCTGAGGGTTTATTGTCTTCCAACTCATTCAATTTTTTTTTCAATGTCACGGACCTGATCCTTTGTGGCAAACTTTTCCGCTTGAGAATTCAAGTTTAGCGTATCGAACCGTGCATCAAAAAGATCTTNATTTCTTGTTGTTCACTTAACCCAGTTATAAATATCAAAACACATATTGAGACCTTCATGGTCGGAGAAACCAAGTTTTCTTAAATGCTTCGACGTTAAACGAATGGGTACGATTGTGATAAGAATCACATCATAATTTTAAATTTAATTACCCTTTTTTGCAATGTTTAGCTCTTTTATTTTATAAGAGATTTTTTTCGGCTCAATTAATAACCGGTACAAAGGAGAAAAATAAAAACTGGACAGTAAATCTGCGCCCCATTTCTTAAGCCCCTTTGACCCGTGCCCTATGCTTCTTGACCTATGCTCCCTTGAGTCACGCCGACCCGTGCACGTTTGAGTTCGAAATATCACAATTTTCTTTTGTGAATAACCAATCTGAAATTTTATGTGTTCTCGCCGCTCATTAACCGCGCGTGAGATGTCGGCTTAAAAAATGGGAGCGGTCGCCGTATCCTCGAAAAAAACGGGGAGGCACCGACTGAATGGGAACAACTTCTAAAATGTCTAAAGGGGAAAATATCTTAAATTTTTAGACATTTTACCTTTTATCACCTTTACCTTTTATCACCTTTACACTTTATCACCTTTGTACTTTATTACTTTTACACGTTATCCACCATAAAAAATTCGATGAACAAAAACAGCTAAAATTAATACAGCTATACATGATTTTTTTCAAAGTTTTTAGACATTTTACCCTTTATCCCATTTACACTTTATTACCTTTACACGTTGTTACCTTTACACTTTGTCCACTTTACACTTTTTTGTAGACATATTACCCTTCAGACGTTTTACCCTTTCGACATTTAAGAAAATTTTCCGATTCAGTCGGTGCCAACGGGGAAGAATTAACACAGCATGGGTTGGTGATCCCATGTTGACTGTAAAAAACCTGTAATTGTTACAGGGTAATAAAGGTTATTGAGTCTGTGAAATACAGGCGAACTTTGCCACCTCACTAAGTAATAAGGTATCATTGGAACCATAAAACAATTGGTTTGCTATAATTATCTTGAAAACATGTTATTGATGGTTAAAAGTTTAATTGAATGTTTAAAACTAGTATTATCAATGAATGTTATTTTCGTAAGTGTGTCAAAGTCATTTATTGTTTTCATCCGAAATAAGTTACAATTATCAAGTAATAAGGTATAAAAATAATTTTTTTTTCATTTTCTGGTCTTTAAGAACACAATTTTTTGAAACATTAATTTAGGCAACATGACTATTTCTCATTGAATATATTTTTAAACGGAGTGGTTCAAAAACATAAAATTTACATCAAAGAAATTGTTGTAGTTAAAACACAAATTATTTCCTTTAATTGTATCGATTGGTATAATAACATAATATTTTAGAACCCCGTACCGTATTTGACTTTATATTTGAGTTCAAAATCATTTATATTTTGTCATCAACCTTAACTCCGAAAGGTCCCGAGTGACATATAATCCAAATTTTGGACTCAAGGCCCATGTTAAGCTTAAAAAATTCCAGTTCCGTTTTATGTTTTAACTTTTTTCTCACAATATTCTACTGGACCCGTGTTTTAGCGTTTTTTAAATCAAGCCCAGTTTACTATCGCCCCATTTACGGTAGTTAGTCAAAATTTAGTCTAATGGACCTCTGGGAGTTAATTCTGGTTAGAAAGGTTCCGTTAATGGTTTCGTCTTTATAATTTAATTTAGAATTTAAACACATCAAACGAAAAGTACCTCTCTTAACACTAAAAAATAAATTTCTTATTAATAATAATAAGTTATTATTAATAAGTTGTAATAATTATTATAAATAACTTATTAATAAATAACTTAAATAAGTTAGAATAATATATACTTCTTCGAAATCTTGATTTCGAAGAAGTATATTATCCTTTGCAATTTTCGACTTATCGTCAATTTTCTTTTTTTTTCTTCGAAAGAAGAATCTCGTCGCGACAGACCGCTTTATCAAAGCGGGATTTATTTGGTGAAGTTTGTCGTAGGAAACGTCACGTTGAATTCGTAAAAAGTCGGGCCACTAATTCATCAAAATGTACATTAATAAACCTGTCTATAAAGTTCATGTCTAAAAGTTGTTTTTCTTTTTAAACAAATTTAAGGGGGTCTGCGCAGTGAGAGTTTGGTGTTCAACAGAACTGAGTCAGTTTCTCATGTCGTGTTTTTTTTTCCTTTTTTTTTCTCTTATTGTTATCGTGTTTTTGAATTTCATACACACATTTTTTATTGCAATTTAATACATTCAAATTGATAACAATAATAATAATAAAGTTGATATTTCAACTTTTTTGTACTGTATGAGATTCGGATTAAACATACGATTAAAAGGTATTCTTACTTATTTTTATTGAA
>SCLG01000273.1:38996-50265 GCA_004367875.1 Oikopleura albicans
GCGTTTTTCGGCCAGGCTAAAATTTTCGATTTATTTTTCTAGACACCGGAAATAATCGGAAGTGGCCGGAAGTGTCGAATATACCCGGCTTATTTTATTTTTTCAAAATTTCTATTCTTCGAGCTCAAATCTGATAAGATCACTGTGCTGTTAATAAACTTTTTATAACAACTTTATTATTACAAACTGAATTAGTTATTTTGAACTGAATAATCGTAGTAATCATAGGAGTCTTTATTGCTATTCATATTGCCACAAATGCTGTCATGTTCGTTCTTTGAACTCGTAGTACAACCAGCGCTTCCGGATGTTTTATCATCTGAATACTCTAGAGCTTTATTTGACCGAACCAGATAGCAATTTTTTTCGGGTTCTTCGTACGTCCAATATTGACAACTGTAGACTGATAATTAATTTAATATTTCTAAAATTTTTGAGATTATGCAAGTTGAACCTACAAATACATAGCGCCTTTAACTTCATGTACTGTATATTTGGATTGTTGTTTAAGCAACTATTATTTGAACGTTTTATTTCACAAAAATTGTAAAAGTATTTATGTTTGGACATCAAAAGGTAGTTAAAGTACTACAGGGAAGGTTGCGAATTAAGGGTCGGTTGCGTGCTTTCAAAAACGTCCCTTATTTTTTTAAAGCACGAAATAGACCCTTATTCAACGCAAAAGTCTTTTTGTCTGGAAAAAAAACCGACCCGCATTTGAGTATTTTCCAAAAACTGACCCGTATTTTAGGTTTAAACGACCCTTATGTGGCGGTATCAAATTTTTCTGAAAAAAGACCCATATGGCCACATCGACCTTATGGCCACCTTGACCTCAATTTGAGAATAGCTACCCTTATCTGAGAAGCCCCAATTTGGCGACCCTTTTACCCAAAATGCGCCTCTTCTCGTGGAGAAAAGTGACCCGTATTAGGCGGTTTCGAGCAAAATGTGGTAAAAGCGACCCCAATTTTAGAGCGAAATATATTATCAGTTCCTTTTGACAATCTGGCATATCCTATCGCAGTCACGAGTGTTGGCTACGGATGGAATTGCGGCAGCATAACCGTTGCTAATTATATCATATCGTGTTTTGACCACCCAGCCGCTGTCTTCGTACTCAATGCCCTAGATTTTCATTTTTTAATTAATACACTGGGCCTATTGGAAATGTAAACAATTATTGAACTCATAATAAAAGGGAACTCTTACGCGTTCTATACAATCATTATTGGCACAACATCGCGCGGCAGAGTCGTAATTGAAGTCTGTTTCTTTACCGCTAATTGCGTTTTCATTCTTTAAATGGCACCGTTTTTTAGTCGTTTTGTAGCTAAAAATGGACTTATACAACTACACTTGCATACCGTATTTAGTACTACAGTCATTACTTATTTATCGGACGTTTTCTTGAAAATAGCGTCCGAAAAAGGAGCATCGTCACAAAAAAATCATTTTTTTATTAGAATTTCCCCATTTTGACCGAAAAGCGTCCGAAAAAGGAGCAGTCGTCCGATAAAGGAGCGTCCGATAAATGAGTACGGACTGTATTTGTATTTGTGCAATTACCAAAAAATCCATCCCAACTTAATAATTTAGAGTAAACTGAAGTCGTGAGTATCATTTATGTGATTTTTGGCGACCATTTATGTTTATCAAACAATTTTTTAGCTATCACTTGGGGTGACCAAAAAACTTATATTTTGGCTGGTTTGATGACCATGTTGCACATTCATGTCCAAAACACTGTTTGGCGATTATTTAGAGTCAGTACTTGAAAAAAATTTTGACGACCAAAATTGTGGTCGCGAAAGTAATCAAATTTTTTTAGGGTTTATAGAAGTTTATTACATTGAAAAAAGTATACAAACCTGACATAATGGCAGTCGGGGGTTAAGCGGCAAATTTCGGCACATTGTAAAACATTTTCAACATCAAAAACTGCTCTATTTTGAACGATATTCTGTCCACTTCCGGTTTTCACATAATCCCATCCTTTTCGTTCGCATATTTGGGAAAGACACATATCAATATGTCCAGTGCATTTTCCTTCATCTGCGTCATCGTCGAACTCAAGGCCATAAAGTCCGTTATAAAGCTCATACAAGAATATAAAAATGATCGTGGTGAATATTTTTATTTGGTATAGAGTCTATAGACCCTTATTAATGTCGAATAAGTTAATTCCAAAGGTTGTCAAAGGGCATATAATTCGTAGGGGCCTATTAGTCCATATTTTGATTAAAAGCCAAAATAAAACTTTTGACCAGGTTAAACTGGAATTTTTACGAAAAAAAAACAGTTACGTTTTATGTTTTATATTTTTCTCTCATGAAATTTTAATAGACCTGTGTTTCAGCAATTTAGCTCGGTTTTCTATCATTTTAGGTCAATTTAGAGTGTTTCCAAATTCGGATTAATGAACCCCTGGGAGTTAAGAATTGGAGTGAACTTGTATATCGACTCGGACTTTTAAAAAACATAAAGTCCTGGGTTTTGCTGTAAAATCACACGCATTTTTATATCCCTAAATTACACTGTTTGGTAACCGATTCGAAAACATAATAATTGCAGCCTTCAGCACGCCTTTTCCGACACTCCGCTTGACATAAATCTAACGGTATTTAGAAAAATTATAATTGAAATTCGCTATTATATTATGAAGGACTTTTAGGCCTTAAAATAGTACAAAAATCATATTATGAAGGACTTTTTAGGTCTTAAAAAAGTACGAAAATCGAAAAAACTGTTTTGTGGTCAAATCGACCACTTGACTGGTCAGGAGTGGTTATGGGTCATTTTTTTCGCTTTAACCATGAGGTTCCGGGTGGCTTTTGGTGCTGATTGAGTTATCAGTCTATAAACTATGATAAATAAATTTTGATGACTACATGTCTTTTTAAAATTCGATTTAATATATAATCTATAGTCGACTGCTGAAGATGTTATCAAACGTCTTTATTCATCTAAACCAGGGTAAGACTAAAGCGACTAACGAACAAAGCTCAAAAACCGTGGTTAACCGGTGTTTTAACAACCCTGATTCTAAACACTATCTTTACTGATTGCAGTTTCCACCCCAGATATAACGTTTGTTTTGAAGATTGCGCCGCTAAAAATAAATTTGAATAACAAGTAAATTTATTATCAGGTATGGTAACAAGCTATCTTGAATCTAGATTCTAGATACAGTATCTGGTCAAAATTGAGAAGAGTTGCTCGAAGTAATGAAATTAGTATTCTCAACCAGCTAAGGCGAAAATTAATAAATAATTTGAAAATAGAACCTTTCTGTATATTTATTATTAACGTTTAATATTAAAAACTTACTCTATATCAACATCTTTCTCACAGCATTTCTCTTGATTGATGCAGTTGACTCCGATTATTATTGAAAGATGAGAAAAAATTTTCATCTTGCAATTTTCAAATGATAGCCTTTTTGACCGTTCTCGTCAGAGATAGGCTTACTTAATACAAATAAACACTATAAATATTTGTTCCGATGGTCATGAACATGGTCTCTTTGTTTGATACGATCAAGTACAGTACATAGTATGTACTACATACCCCCTGTTATAAGCAAAGTTTAGCTGATCGGCTGAAACTTCGTTACCTGTTTATAATAGTAAAACTCATTATGATATGCAAGGATCAAAAATCGTGTATTTTTTTGGGTTTCCAATCACGGTCACAAAATCACAGAAATAACGGAAGTCATAAAATCACAAACGTTTCAATGACAAACACGCGAACACCAGGCTGTGATTGCCAAAAAAACGACTAAAATCACAGAAATGTGATTTTGGTGTGATTGGAGAATTTTTAATCAAAATCATGCAGAAATGGTGTGATTGTCCCATACAGTATTAGCTATACTGGTGTGGCCCACACTCCGATGGTCGAAATTTTGAACACTGCGTGTGGGTAGTGAGTTGGTCACCGAGCTGAACGGGACTCGTCGTACATTGAGTCATAGGACACGTCAATATACACCGGGTGCGCAGTTATCGGGCGGGTTTCGCGACAAAAAAGCCTTAATCGGGCGCCCGATAACTGCTCAGGGCGGAAGCGGAATAAGGTAAAAATATGCAAAAAAACCCGCCCGATAACAGCACGAGCGGAAAATGTGGTCATTTATACACATATATATATATATATATTCAATAACAATGCGCAGGGTGCTCGATAACAGCGCAAGGTGCCCGATAACTGGACACAAACCCGCCCGAGAACTGCGCACCCGGTGTATAACGAATCCCGTTCAACTCGATGACAAACTCGGTACCCAGTATTAGAACTTGACAAGTAATAACCAGTGTTGCCAGCGTTGGGGAAAATTTTCTTCTCAAAACGTTGTTCTCAACGCTCAATTTTTTCCAACGCTTAACGCAATTTTTTACTGTATGTAGGCTGTGTACAAGCAAGACGCCCCTTCGACATGTACTCTTGTTTAAAATAGTTTTTCGCTTATCCGTTAATCATCAGTTTTTGAATTTTTGGGCGTTGGTGAAAATCCGAGCGTTGACCAACGCTTGCCTTTGGCGTTGGGAAAATTTGGAGCGTTGGCCAACTTTTCCAACACTCCTAATAACTAAGCAAAAAATAAACCTTAATAAATCAAATCTCAAGTTTTAAAAAGCCTTTGATGCAGCTTGGATATGTTTAATTCGGTCATTTTGAAAAAAATATTGATGTAACCAGGATTCGAACCTGGGTCATCGCGCTGAATAATCTGAGCGTGAGGTACTAACCACTGTACGATTACAACTTATGTAGCAGAAGAAGGTTTCGATCCTTCGACCTCTGGGTTATGGGCCCAGCACGCTTCCGCTGCGCCACTCTGCTGAAATTATACCGTTAGTTTTAGCACATAAGAATCGTAAAATAGTTTCTCAAACATGAATCATCATCAATTTTTATATATAATAATTTGAGTGCTAATTCAATTTTTGTTTTTATGATAATGTACTAATTTGTCATAAAAATAAAATCAGTTTTCATGACACATTTTTGATTCGTACAACAAATTTGGGAAATTATTTTACGGTTCTTATGTACTAAAACTAACGGTTTAATTTCAGCAGAGTGGCGCAGCGGAAGCGTGCTGGGCCCATAACCCAGAGGTCGAAGGATCGAAACCTTCTTCTGCTACATAAGTTGTAATCGTACAGTGGTTAGTACCTCACGCTCGGATTATTCAGCGTGATGACCCAGGTTCGAATCCTGGTTACACCAATCTTTTTTTCAAAATTACTAAATTAAACATATCTTGAATCAAAGGCCTATTACGTGTAAAACCTGAGCTTCGACTTTTTTGGTTTATATTTTGCTAGGAGCTATTGGTAATCAAATTCTCATACTAGTAACTAGATAAGAATATACATTTATTTCAATTTCCGTTTCAGTTGAGCTTCGGGATTTTTAGACTTTATTTTAAACATAAACACAGAATACAAGTTTTATTTTTCAGAGGCAATAAAGGAAGATTTTTGAAAAAAAAGTCAGGAACTTTGAACATGAGGAAAAATAACTTTTCGGATACCCATTTTGTATATTAGTTTCTCACTTGGAAATCGAACTTTCCATCAAATTTATCCGATTCCATCGGTTAAGCAATTTTTGTTTTTTTCTTTGACACTAGATCATAGGTTTCAACTTTTCAAAACTTATCTAGTACAGTGTGCGTCCTAATAATTTATGAGGTTTTATTTCATGATTATTGAAACCTATCTTCGGTCGGAAAACATGTGTCCCAAATGGTGTGTAACGGTTAACGATTAGATTTTGCATTGGCCCATCCAGTAATGAAAACTCAGCGGTATTCCAAAGGATGTTTAAATAATATCCATGTGTTGTTTGATCTTAAAAAACTTAAATTTAAATGTTCTCCCAAATATGATATGGTCAAATTGATATGAATAAAAATGATAATTTTTACCGCAAATTATTCATGAAAAATGTAAAACTTTTTGGACCATATAAAAGAAATTTTGCCGTAAAAGCATAGAACACAAGTACTACCTACGCAGTTATCGGGCAGGTTGGCCCGCTCGTGCAGTTTTTAGGCAAGTTTTTTTCCCAAAAAATTCACTGTTCCGCCTACGGCCTGCGCAGTTATCGGTCAGACCGAGTCTCTGCCGCGTAGGTGTTTATGAGGCTCATTCCATGAAAAATGGGAAGACATTATCAAACATTTTCTGGAAAATGTGCACATTAGTCTAACCGTGCGGGTGAAGAAGAAATTTTTATATTTTATTAAAAAGTTATTTACCGATGTTTGATATGTTGCAACTGCTATCTTGACGTTCGATGATTTGAGAAATTCGTCGAAATTTTCGACATATACCAGGTTTGATTATTTCAAAATCGAATTTATCACATAAAAGCTCAGCTAATGGGGGGAGGCAATGCCATGTGATCCGGAACCCTGAATGACCACCGTAATCGGAATAAGGAAAAGCTTCATCAGAATCGAACGTTAAGTTGAAAGGACCGGAAATAAGCCGAAAATCTTGACTGATATGTCCGGTTAGTATTTCGGTTGATATTTCGCCACGTATTGTTAGGTAGTCATAATGCTCCTCAATATTAATGTGGAAGCTCACGTTAGCTATCTTTCATAGGGGGTACACAGGAAATTCGCGTCAAAAATATCATTTTACGGTAATTTGGTGAATAACAGGGAAATTTAAGAGCCTAACCCATACAGCATGGGCCCATGCTCCATCTTTCATTTTTTCCACAGAACTTCACAGTGCTACTGGAGAACCATACCGGATTCCGACTTCCAGAAGACCAATTTTGGCCGTCAAAAAAAAAAATTCGGGTAAGTTCGACACGGCGCGGCGGTATTTTTTTGTTCGGATTAGATTTTTCGATTTCCGGTTTTCACTTCTACTTTCAGTTACCGGAAGTGACCAGAAATGAAAAAAAATGAAAATATATGAAGATAGAAAAAAAATCTAACTTACGGATTATTTTTTAATGGTCAAAATTGGTCTTCTGGAAGCCAGAATACGGTATGGACCATACCGTATGGTCCTCCAGGAGCACTGTGAACCTGTTTAATTCAAATACATTTCCGGGTTTACCCCCTAATCATACAACTTGAGCTTATATACCAGTTTATATGTTGATTGTTGCTATATTTTTCCAGACAAATTTCACCGGAATCACCTAAATGATTCTAGATTATGAATTCCAAGCTTCAAATCTAAAAACGATTATCTAAAGTAAAAAATATACGTAGGAATTTTCCTACTAGGAAAGTATCACTATTTTTTTTACAATTTTGATGGACTAAGTACAAGATATACTGATAAAGTATGTACCTGTATATGATCATTATTATATATCACATATAGTAAGTTTAATGTAATTTTAAATTACTTATTTACCTGATTGAAAGTTATCCGTTGGATAATTGTCGGAAGAACAGGTACCTTTTAAAAATAAACGTTAAAATAGATTTGGTTATACTACTCCTTGTTGACTTCGTGCTTACGTTTCAAAAATTGGATAATTTTAAGTAATCACTGATTATCACCATGTATCTCGATTGATATTGTCTCGTATATTAATCGCCCGTTAATGTATCAGTATAGCGCAGTGATTTTCAAATGCGAAAAAAAATTAATGTAACCACTTTTTGATAGCGTTGCTTGACAGCGTGTCTGAGTCCTATGTGGCCTGTCATTGGTCCTTTTTTTAGCGCGTTTGGTCAATCACCAAAAACCAAATTTTTTTAGGGATAAATATGTTTTTCGCTAAAAAATTTTTTTCGCGTTTAAAAATCAGGACGATTATCGTATCTATTATCGTATCTATTAGATAGTAAGTTTACACACAAATTATTGTCGGAAATGTTCGGTCTCACCAATTGAGGGAGAAATTTTACTATTATTTCTCCAATAATAAATTTTTTCTTACTTCATTGGTGCCCCGTTGTAGATTACCAAACCTGTTTGATTAATTTCGTTTGGCTGGCAGGCCCAAGATAATTCAAACTCCAATTGGCCAGTAGGACTCGTGCTCTCGATTATAAGACTCGTCACATCTGATAAATGTGATAAAGGACATAAAAAATAATCGGAGCTATTCCAGGATGAAGATGAAATATTTAACTGTTGTACACCATTTATTCTTATGTGGCCCTGGTTGACACTTCCATTTAGAAAAAGCATAGAAGAGTCGCATTCGGCTACGATATGTGCAATTTCTTGATTTTCAGATCTAACTATATTCAGGGCTCACCAATCTTCGTTAAGCTTTAAGCTTCAAACTTGTAGTTTGCCAAAAACTACCTTCGGTTAACTCTCAGGGGCAACGACTTTTTTGATAACCCGTAGGGGGAACGTATGCACACACTTAAAAATTCACAATAATTCGCAATAATTCTGGTAAAACTAGTAAAGCCAAGCTGTAGAGCTGGTCAAACTACGTCGATCTGATTATTAAGTAATTGATTCGGGCCACCAGGTCGCCCTAGAGAGCTGTTTAAAATATCCAACCTACGCAAAAAAAATACCGCCAATGGAATTTTCTCGAAAGTTGAGCGGGGGTCAACAATACTAATTGTGCCCTACGGGGCCTCCTTATGCCTTAAATCGACGAAAACCAAGTCGTGTGCATATATGCACACACTTCCCCCTACGAGTTAACTAAGCCTCACACTTTTTTGACTTAAGTTGGGAATGGTTTTTTATACAGCACCTGCTGAGCCCGGACTGTATCACTAAATGAAATCGTTCCCGATGAGCTTTTCAAAACACATTTCCATTGAATATCAAATCCTGAATAACCTAAAGCAAGGTCGCCTTCGGAAATCATATTGTCCGAACGAAACGTTACGTTGAAAGGGCCTTGTATAAAGTCAGCCGTATCTTCGTGAAAACCGCTCAACTTTTCACCGTTCAGTGATAGCACGTCGAAATTCGCCTCCGTGTTTATATAGTACTCTATTAAGGTTGTATTGCAATCCGGTGCGATTTCCCATACCATCTCTTCTTGGTTTTTATAACCGTCTAAATGTATTTCACCAGACGTCCCTAAAAACTTCATAATTTTTTTGTTTCATAATAATAATTGTTTTCATAAAATTTTCCATAAAACTTTCCATAAAATTTTTCATAAAACTTTCCATAAAATTTTACATAGAACTTTTTATAAAATTTTTCATAAAACTTTCCATTAAATTTTTCATAAAAGTTTCCATTAATTTTTTCATAAAACTTTCCGTAAATTTTTTCATAAAACTGTTCATAAAATTTGTCATAAAATTTTCCATAAATTGTTTCATGCAACTTTTCATGATATATTTTACAACTTTTTTTGGTTAAAATATTCGTAAAAAAAAACATGAAAATTTTAATAAAAATTTGATCTGACAAAAAACACAAATTTGTGCAACAGCCTGTCGACAGGTTTAATATTAACTCATGTGGGCTGTTGATCCGCGGATGCCACGGGGTCTTAATGGGACAGAGTTAAATCTTGATCGCTGTTGCATTTTTTTTTTACCTTTGATCGAGTTCAAGAAAAATCCTGACCTGATTGATGTTGTATATAAGGCAGACATGACCAATTGAGCTGAGTAATAATTCGACCAGAAGGGCTACTTCCAAAAATTTCAAATCTTGTTTCATTCAAAATATGCACGCCGTCCGTTGTATGATCATATTCGTAGAATTCATATGATTTAGAAACCAAAAATGTATTGTCGAACGGTTCACCATTGATCGCTATATTACCTTCGAGGATGTCGCCAGAAAGATGAACATAAGGTCCATCACAGTTTGTAAATATAACCGTAAGATTATGTAAACCAATTGGTGGCACTGTGTTGTTGAAAATAAACTGACCTCTAAACCCTTTAAGGGGTTAATAAGAATACTGAACTAGTTATCTCATATACCGGATTATAAATTTAACATATTGTCCGCGCAACAGCTTAACTTTCATAGTAAGTATTAATTAGTAACGTATCATAATTAGTAATTTGCGCATTTTGTTTTCACTTCATTGCTAATCGTCAGTCGGCGTTTATCAACGCTTGTGTGCGCCTTATTTTAACTAGCGAGGTACAAACGACAGCGTGCATTTTCCATGAAATGAGGTTTGGGTTCACTTACCGTTTTGTGCGGCCACAGTTCTCAGAATAACTAATAATCCAAGCAACATCCTAAAAATGGATGATGAAGAAATAATTATTACAATTTTAAATTTCTTAACTCGCAGAGGGAAGTGTGTGCATAAATGCACACAACTTGGTTTTTCGTCGATTTAAGGCACAAGGAGGCCCCTTAGGGCAGAATATTCCATTGGCTGTACGTTGGATTTTGCGTACGTTGGATATTTCAAACAGCTCTCTAGGGGGCCCTGGTGGCCCAAATCAATCTCTGAATACAGATCTATTGTATTATATTACAGATCTCTGTAGTCAGATCGACGTAGTTTGACGAACTCTAGTAGTAGAGCTGCTCTACAAGTTGGCTTCACCAGTTTTACAAGAATTATTTCGAATTATTGTGAACTTTTAAGTGTGTGCATACAATTTCCCCCTACGGATTATCAAAGAGTCCTTCCCTCTGAGAGTTAAGTTTGACCAACTTGCCAATCTTCGACTTTACGCTAAAACATTTTTTATACTACAAGTTGTCTACAGGTTTTGGTGCATGGTTTTTTTACGATATACGAGGTGACAAATATGGAATCATCTTTAACAATAAAACATTCATGAAAGGCCCACATTTTATTTCCAATTTTTCAGGTCAAACAGCTAAAGATGAAGATCACATCAATTGGGTACAATTGATCGATGTGGTCAAAACACTATGTGGTCGTTATTTTTCTAAATTTCGTATAAGTCTTATATTTCAAGTTGTTTTGACCAGTTTTCCAGTTTTATCGGAAAACTTTTTGAACATTTGCTAACATAAAACTGCATATAAAATGTTTTTTGATACTTAATGTACATAAAAATGATAAAATCAACAAAAAACTCTCACTACACAGGATACCCAGTTAACCGGCACCCAGTTAACCGGCAATTTGCAGTTAACCGGCAGTTTTTTTGGCAAAACTTTTCCAGCGAAAACGCCTACACGATTACCATTTAACCGGCAGTTTTCAGTTAACCGGCAGTTTTTTTTTTCTGCTTCAAATTTTTTTACTATACTTTTTTTTCTAAAAAGTCTTATACACCAGTTGTACAGTTATCTTTCGTACGGTTATTTTTCATTTTTGAGCCTATTTTCAGTTATCTTTC
>SCLG01000273.1:58113-79388 GCA_004367875.1 Oikopleura albicans
GGTAGTGCGTGGGTTGAAAAAGTTACCACAATTCGCAAAAAAACTGTTACTTTAAGCGAATAGTGTTACTTTAAGCAACGTTACTTTAAGCGGGTAGGTGGTGGTTATGAACACAACGCCCGTAAGAAGCCTTTTATGATACGTCATTTTTGTACACATGTCATACCCATCCTTAAATCAATTAAAATATGAAACAATTAAAATACAATATGTGGGAATTTGTCAAGATACGGTGCACCGCGATGACACCGATCATATGAATCATAGGGCGTACAATTTTTTTCTAGAATGGCTCGTCAAAAATTTCTGTAACGACATGGCAAAATTTGCGATTTATTGATTTCGTAGTACGAAAATCGTACATTCAGAGACATGTGTAGATTTACAATCACATCTTTTCTGACAAAACAGGGCATTTCTCACTTTTAAGTCTAACGTTAATATCGTTAAAAAATAATTTATTATTATTATTCGTTACAACATGATCGTTACAAAAATGATGCGTTTTCATAATTCACCAAACAGCGTCATGATGTCACGGAATTAATCCAAATGAAACTCATCGATTATTTTCACAACTCCAACTTGAACTAGAAGCTGGCTATTGAATTATGTGTCCATGTTTTAGTACTAAACAAATCGGGTTCTATTTTAAATGATTATGCATGTTAACCGTTTTAATTGACGTTAACTCTCAGGGGAAGGAGTTTTTGGGAACCCGTATGGGGAAAATTCGTGTAAATAAACACGCACTTGAAAAATTCACAATAATTCGCAATAATTAAAAAAAAACTGGTAGAGCCAAGCTGTAGAGCTCGTCAAACTACGTCTATATCAGGGCTCGGCAAAAATTAGAAAACAAAAAAGCTCAACTTTCCTCAGCTCATGAGGTCACCTCGAAAAAAAAGCTTAACTTTCCTCAGCTCACGAGGTCAGCTTGAAAAAAAACCTCAACTTTCCTCAACTGCCGAGGTCAAATTGAAAAAAAAGCTCAACTTTCCTCAACTTTCCTCAACTTTCCTCAACTGCTCAGATTCACCAGAAAACCCAACTCTCCTAAAAATCGCATTTTANTCACCAAACAGCGTCATGATGTCACGGAATTAATCCAAATGAAACTCATCGATTATTTTCACAACTCCAACTTGAACTAGAAGCTGGCTATTGAATTATGTGTCCATGTTTTAGTACTAAACAAATCGGGTTCTATTTTTAATGATTATGCATGTTAACCGTTTTAATTGATGTTAACTCTCAGGGGAAGGAGTTTTTGGGAACCCGTATGGGGAACATGCGTGTAAATAAACACGCACTTGAAAAATTCACAATAATTCGCAATAATTTAAAAAAAAACTGGTAGAGCCAAGCTGTAGAGCTCGTCAAACTACGTCTATATGACTATTCATAAATTGATTTGGGCCACCAGGGCTCCGTAGAGAGCTGTTTGAAATCTTCAACCTACGCAAAAAAACACAAAAACACAAAAAAAAATTTTCTCGAAAAGTTGAGGGGGGTCACGAATACCCATTTTGCCCTACGGGGCCTCCATATGCCTCAAATCGACAAAAAAAACAGTTGCGTGTCTATTTACACGCACTTCCTACTGTGAGTTAATATAAATTGACGTTAAATTAATTTTGCATCCTGGCAAGATATAATTTTTACAGGGTGATAATTTTAATTTTATGAAACGGTAAAATTGGAAGATTTGGTAGAAATGAAAAAACGCGAACTTGTCGAATAAAAACTGTCACAGCCAAGTTCTAGAACTCATCAAACTAACACGTTTTCAGCTTCAATTCGCGTCAACGTAAGTTTATTGGTGGCTGATTGGCTTTTACAGTTTGAGGATCAAATTACTATTACTACGTGTTTTCATTCTAGTCATTAATTAGAGCCATTCATTTTTTTTTCAACCTACGTTGACGCAAATTGAAGTTAAAAAGGCGTTATGTCGATTCGTTTGAGAACGGGTCAGTTGATTTGTTTTCAAACTGAACCAGAGAACCAGCCCATTTTTGTCACACATTTGATTTTTTTTTATCTCACTTTAAGTCCTTAACTGATGTTATCACGCATGGCCAAGTTCATTTGAATATCAAAATCTAGAAATTTCATGTTTCAAAATTGCGATAAAAATTTGAATTCACAAAACTGCTCATCCAAGTTTTCAAAAATTAATGTTCTTTACATGTTTTCCAATGTTTAAATTTCCAATGTCATATTTCCAATTTCTGATTTGTACATGTTGGTAATCTACAATGATCCGAGAAATTGTAAAACATAATTTGATTTTAAATATCTGAAGGAATCACAAGGCATGACAAAATGTGGAACTCAGTTCTATGTAGGCTTCTCGCGCTACCATGTCTCGTTTATTAACTGTCAATGTCAGGAAGTTTAATGATTTTCCTATTTTTCGAGTTTTTTCCAGATGTTTTTTGTTCTAGACCTCGGACAAACAAAAGCCTACATACAATTGAACAACTGGATCCTACAAACATTTGACGAGAAAAACAAAATCATTACCACCAACACTGTTCACGTGATGGACACTTCAATGTCCCGTTTTAGACAAGTTCGAGTGGACGTGAGGGATCCGTTGTGACATTTATGACCTTGGGAATACAACCATCTTACAAAATACCATGTTTCACGGGAAACTTTGATCTCATAGCATTAGAAAAAACGTAATATAAACGTAGGTGTGGAACAATGTCGAAGTTAAAATTTTGGTTATTATCCGGCAAGTTACTCAAAAATATACTCCACCTACTCACTGCGCCCTAACCCTATAACTCTCCACTTTCAAATTAAACTTCTAACGAGAAGACTTTAGATATTGTCTTTTTTTACACTCCCTGTGCACTTATCTTGCACATTCGCTGACCCAAAAATTGGCAAGATAAGTGCAAATGGCAAGATAAACGCACATGGCGTAGGCGGATTAGCTGGAAATCATGGATTTTCAAGATTTGGCAACATAAATGCACGATCTGGAAGATTTCGGAGCTCTAGAATGTTTCGGATTTCAGTGTAATTGTATAATGTTAAAAAATTCTAAAAAATAAATCTCATGTACACTTGTTGAAAAAATTGTGGACTAAATGGCGAAAAGAAAAAAAACGTTTTCTTATCATATGTCCATTGAACTAAAAAAAGAGATATTGAGAATTTATTGTGTGAAAACTACACTATTTTATATTTCCTCAAGCTATTTATTGGCAATTAGAATTTTTTGGCAAGATAAATGCACAGTGCGTAGGCGCATGTGATGGAAAATATTTTTGGAAAAAATTGGCAAGATAAGTGCACCATCAGGCTTTTGGCAAGATAAGTGCTGGCAAGATAAGTGCACAGGGAGTGTATAACAAACCTTATAATCAGGACGCTTTGCCGTTATTTAAACAACCAACTTTTTTAACACTGACTAATTTTATCAATTTTATTTTATCACATTTTTTAACGCGGAACACTTCTTATGTGATTTATTTTTTTAGCACGGAAAACTTGATTTATTTTTTTAACACAAAAACTCTTATTTTTTAGCGCGAATCTTTTTCAATACGGAATTTTTTAACACGTGAAAATTCTTGTGTGATTTATTTTTTAACACGAGCCTTTTTTGACACAAATCTTTTTAACACGAATACTTTTCAACACGAATCTTTTTAACACGAATCTTTTTAACACGAATCTTTTTAACACGAATCTTTTTAACACGAATCTTTTTAACACGGAATTATTCAACACGATTGATTTTTAAACACGGATATTTGAAAAAACGTGTTTTAAAATTCCGTGTTAAAAATGTCGAGTTAAAAAAATTTCTCCCGTTATTTATCGAAACGAAGTGGTCAGAAACACATCAAAGTCAAAACAATATTTTTTTGTGATTTTTTATTATTGACAGAAGTATAATACAAGGCATTTGGTATATTTCAACAGAACTTAGCCATTGGTTATTTCAGGTAGAGAAATTACTCACCATAGTTTTCTTATTAACACTTTAATTAACTTTAATTAACATTAATTAATTATTAACACTTTAATTAACATTATTCGCTTGTGACACCTCTTAGCATAAATCACCGGTGCTCACTGTCGAACCATCGGCGCAACATTTATGTGTGTTAGCATTGTAAAGTCCAAAAGCGGCTTTAACTGGTCGACAACATCGCTCATCCATCTCGGGGCGTCCGGCAATAATTTGGCCCCGAGTTAACCCGTCAAACCCAATTAGGGCCGCATTCCCGTTCATGTCCGTCCACTGAGCCCAGGCTGTTCAAATTGGCCATGAAACATTATCGTGTCAAAAACGTTGTTTCATAAATGATTGTTAATACAGGGTAGTCCACGTCCGGGACACTTTTCAAGAAAAGTGCCTTGTTGGGACACGTTTAAAAAATTGCTCTTCCGGGACACTTTTCAAAAAAGTGCATTTTTGGAACACTTTAAAAAAAGTGCATTTCCGGGACAATTTTCAAAAAAATGCATTTTCGGGACACTTTTTCAAAAAAGTGGATTTCCGAGACACTATTCAAAAAAGTGCATTTCTGGGAAAATTTTCGAAAAAGGGCATTTCTGGGACAATTTTTAGAAGTAAAACGAAACAAAAACCTGAAGGGTTATCTTTATTAAAGTTATTACAAAGATTGGGTTATCTTACCACTTTACGGACCAAAACGTATCGACGTTTCCAATCATTTTACCAAACAGTCTAGTTATCTTCTCAAAGTTGGATTATCATACCACTTTTTAAAAGGTTGGTTAACCGGTCTGGTAGTGTACGTAGAAACACTTTCATTTATCTTTTGTTTCTGAAATTTTGTTTGAACACCCTAACTGAGCTAGCATTGGGCAAGCAACGTTGCTAGTACTATAAAATTTGGTGCCAACATTACTGGTCATTATCCATTGGCCATCACCGGCCTCATTGGTTTCCCATTGGATCAAACTGTCATTCTGGCGATAACATTTTCGCCCATTCACGACCTTATGATGAATATAATTCCCATTAAAATGGTCGTCAATGTTGTAATTCTCGGTATTTGAGACCGCAAACGACTCTTTGCTGCAAATATCCGCTAAAATTTATTAGTTAAGGTTTTTTTTATTTAACTCTGCTCAAAATAACTTTATTTTTAGTTCACTGACCCCATGGGGTTAATTTCAAATATAAATTGTAAATACACTTGTTTTGTTTTTTACTTAGTTTTGTAAAAATTTAAGTGTTATTTTATGTTATAGTCTACAACTTAAGGACCATAACTACGCCTTTATTTTCCCGGAAAATATTTCCCCGAAAGACATTTTCCCAAACAATATTTTCCCCAGCAAACATTTTCTCCATAAAAAAATTTCCTCGGTTTTTTTTGTTTTTTCCCCCGAAAAACGTTTTTTTGTAATTTCCCAAAAAATCGTTTTTTTTGCAATTTTCCCCGGAAAACTTTTGTCAAAAAGACTCATAAGTTCGTATCACTTACAGTTGTGGATACGCGAAACTGATAGTTTCACTTGCCAAAAACTGTCAAATTATCGTGTGACTATCCCGTTCTCGTAACATTTTTTGACAAACGTTCGTAATTTTTTTTTTACGAAAAATCTCCAAAATTGTCACATTGTCACAAAATTTCCGGAAAAGGTGCGTATTTCGTCCACTTTTTTTCAAAAATTTGTCACGTTCTCGTAATCGACGACCGTTTGTTAAAAAGTGTCACGTTCTCATGATTTTGTCACGTTTTCGTGTCCAAAACTCTATATAAAGTGTTTTAACAAATTTCCAAAAATGAACTTACGACATATGGTTTTATACTGGAAGGATGCAAAAACATGGCTAAAATCTTGATTATAGATGTCTGCATTGTCCCCGTAAGTTAATGCAAATTTCTTGTCACACTCGCAAAGCGCCCTTTTACAACTCCCCGCTCCATCTTGACACACTGGATTTGTCGAAATTACAAAGTCATAATCGACAAATTCGGGAATGCAACTTTCGCCGAATTCCTGCGTGACGCATGCCAAACACTCTTTGTAGGATTTACAAGTGGCGTCTAGGGCGTCAATGGCTTGACCGTGACCAGACTGGGACTGGGGTCGATCACCTTCCAATAAATTACAATTGCAACCATAAGCATTGTGCTTTTCAACTGTTTTAGCAAAAAAATCCTATTTTATCGTACCCACTTTTTGATGAAAATATTTAAGTTAATTATGTTCAAGTAAGTTATCAAAATTTCAAGTTAACACTAAGTAAGTTAACAATATTCAAGTAAGTTATAAAAAAATTTCGTCGATTTTGGAAAGAAAAACGTCAAAATTCATTTAAGTTAACAGTTGTTTCACGGTTGCCAGCACTTCCGCCTACGCACTATTCAACTAAGTTAAAAAGCTTCAGGTGAGTTAAGACATTTGTCCGCCTTAAAAACTGCCGCTTCAAGTATGATGATTCTGTTCTTGTTCACAAACGGTTGAATTAATTATTTGTGTGCACTTAACTAAACATTTAGTTTTTCGTTGAATACTACTTTAAACCACCTGACTACGAAAGTTAACACAACGATGGGGTTGAAAAAGGTGTTAACTTCAATGAATTTTGTTAACTTCTACGAATTTTGTTAACTTCTAAGAATTTTGTTAACTTTAGTAGCCAGTGTGTCAACTAAAAGTTGAAAAGTTCACGCCAGCTGACTGTTAACTTCCATGAACTTTGTTAACTTCCGGCGGCCAATTTTACATTTGACCTAACCGCGGTTAACCGTTTTTATTTTCTCTAAAACGCATCCTTCACCACATTGTACTTTTCATTATAGTGACCCATCATCGTCATCAGCTGGTACATTCTCCGAGCAGGTCTCTCAGCATTTATACCCAAAAAAGCCGCATACGAGATTCTCATATTTTTTACCTGTTTTTTTTTTTACTTTTTATTTCCTTATTTTCGATACGTTTTTATGTAGCTATTTATAGTACTTTTGAGCACATTTACCAAATTGATAAATCCAACTGAACCGATGGCGCTGTGAGATAATCGAATTCGTAGTGACGCGTTTTCCATGTTTATAAATTTTCTACAAATTTACGACGACACTTATTTAATTCATATATTACTACGCGGAATGATGATGTAGCAAACCCAAAAAATTTGGGCCAAAATTAGTTTTATACTAGAATTTCTTAAAAATTTTTCAGCATACACCCTTTATTTTGCACCTAAAAATGTTATACTATAGTATATTATCAAATTACTCTACCAGGTTTAAGTGAGTTTATTTCATTGTTAACTCCCAGGGGGACAAATTTGCAAAAAAAGCCCTAAATCGATCTAAAATGCTAGTAAACAGGTCTTTATCGAAAATCGCTAGAACAACAGCCTAGTCAAATTATAACTTATAGCCTATAAATTTTCACAAAAAAATACGTTCCGTTTTACGTTTTATATTTTTTTCCATAACATTTAACTAGGCTGTTGTTCTAGCGATTTTCGATAAAGACCTGTTTACTAGCATTTTCGATCGATTTATGGGTTTTTTTGCAAATTTGTCTCCCTGGGAGTTAACAATGAAATAAACTAACTTATAGCCGAACCAATAATAAAAATACTATTTATAACGCATTTTAAGGATTTTAATCAAAATTTCTCAGATGGTATGAAAAACCCAATAAATTTGATAAAGGGAAAAAACTAGTACTATTTAGTGTATATATTTTTTCATGTTTGGATGGCTTTGCCCGACTGTGGTATATTATTTTATATTGGGAATTATGTTTTGCTTTCAAAGCATAATATGAATCTAACGTCACTGCGGTCGTTGTAAAAAAACCACCAATGCCTAAAATCACGATAGAATTGGTATTCTTTGGCTCGAAAATTGTATAAATATACAGTCTGCGTTCTAAGTTACGTCCAAAAAGAATAAACTAGATTGACATAACATATTTAAATTGTCAATATCGGACTATTTGTTTTTTAGGAAACTATTTGAATAAAGATTAATTTACTTCAAATTCCCGTGTACGCTCAACACAATTTGAATCCATTTAAGGACCGGTCAGTCATGTTGTTTACAAACTTTACGTTCGCGGAAAACGCTATAAAAACCGTTCCACAAATACGATTACATTTTTTTTCTGTTGCTAAGAGAGCAAAGCTTTTTCTTTAACATGGTTGTATCGTGGTTGTCATAAGTAGCACCACCGATCCCCCAGATTAACTTGAACTTCTCAATAACTTGAAATTGAGGCGCAAATCACGTGAACAGTGTTGGTGGTATTGATTTCCTTTTTTGGGTCAAATGTTTTTATAATGCAGGCGCTCATTTCTATGTAGGCTTTTTTTCCTGCGAGGTCTAGCAGGAAAAGTGTGTTATGCGTTGTGATTATTATTGAACTTTGCGATCAAATTGTGTTTAACCATTACTCGGGACATTGTAGACGACCATCATGTAATAAGTGGACATTAAAAACACGTAAACAACATTTAATTTTGAAAATTCGTATGACCAATTTTACAAATTCCATTTTTTGTTGAAATTTTGAAAGCTCAATATTTCTAGAATTAGTTTGTCAAATGAACTTGACAATGCTTGATACCAATAAATAACGCTTTAAATAGTAATAAAAACATAAAATATGCGGATGAAATGAAGTAAATGGATTTTTGAGTTNAAAAATAACCAAAGATTAATACAAAAGGTTAATACTAATAAAAAACGCTCAATGTAACTCAAGTCCGGAAATTTTCGTTATGCTCGCCATTCTAGGAACGTCTTATATTCTTGACAACATTAGGCAACATTTGGCAACGCTGACTAGTCCAAAAACTAATTAGTCGTTTGCTGAAAATATTCACCAATATTGTAAAACAAAAATAATGGAATTCGGTCCACAAATATAGAAATGACGAGCATTTGTATTTGGAGTGCATATATGCACTCGAGCCGCGGTCCCCCAATCGTACCTGAGCCGCGGTCCCGGGTTAACTAATCTATTTTGAGCCGCATGTGTTTATCGGGCTTTGTTTTTAATTGCGGCAGTGTTTTAAGCAAAAGGGGTAAATTTTAATAAAAGTAATGGAACCATTCGACGCAGAATGAAAAAGTGGATCGTATCTGTGTAATCCAGTTTTTGCTCAAATTCACTCTGTCACGTGATAAACGGCCTAAGAAGTCTCAAAAGCGGCTATTTTGTGGTTATCGTTTTTTTTCTTCCCTAATAAAGGTGTATAATACGAAAAATTTTTTCGACCAAATAACTTTGCATAGATAACTTTCAAAGTTCACAACGCACACTAATCTACCATTTTAAACTCACAAACTGGCGGCCAAGTTTCATAGTTTGTCTTACGATGACTATTAGTATAGAACTACGTCTAAAATTTAGACTTTAAATAATTGCAAATATTTGCAGAATTCTGCAAATTATTGGAAGTTATTGACCTGAGGCCATTTATAATGAGAACAGCCCACAGTTTTAAATCAAATGAGTTTTTAACAGAGTTCAAAAATCAATCAAACTTAGAATTGTAAATATTATATGAAATAAAACTTCTTTTTTTATATTTTTGTTGGAAAACAATTTTATCTTCTACTTATTAATTTATAATTGATTAATTAAATTTTAAGTAAATAATATTTTTCAGAAAATTTTCTCTTATCGTTACCAATTAAGGCGCTAGAGAACATTGAAATTCAAAAAAGTTTTTGGAATTATTTTTTCTCGTTTATGGCTCATAAATTATAGCCTATAATTTATAACGTCGTGGCCATTCTAACGTGTCAGAATGACTCATCGGGACATTATTAAAGAGTTTTTGTGTGTCAAAATGAGAGTTGTCAAGACAATCGTCAACCTAGTGTACTCTGTTATTAAAACCGTTAAATTATTTAGAGTGGTATGGTGTGGATTATCCGGCTTGCTTTTATTTTGATATTAGGTCACACCTGGTATTCGTTACTTACTTTACAAATTCCTGATGAATTTAACCCTCGACTAAAGTTTGGATCATGGTATCAATATTACACCATTTGGGGTTTTCTCTCACTCATAATGAGCAACATATTATTAGTGTTTGAAAATTGTTCGTCGACATGTAAGAAATTTCACTTCAGCAATATTTGCAATATTTGCATATTAAAAAAAACTAGTTATTTTGTTTTTTCGAAAGAAGCAAGTTTGTTGCCCTATAACGTAACACGGTGGTCCCTAACAAGTCGACCCTTACACCACAAATTCCGCACTTTATGAATATCACAAATGTATTACAAAGTTTAACTCCCAGGGGGAACTGTGTGCCTTTTAATCATTTTTTTCTGAATTTTTTGACTGTATTACATTTTTTGACTGTAGTTTATATACCCTTTTCAAGTCCGGTGCCTTACGATTCCCGATACAGGTTCTTTTTGTCCCATACGGTATGGGCCATACCCCTGAGAGTTCACTCAATAAGTACACTTCACAACTGATTATGATAGATTTTGTATACCACTGCCATAATTAATTAAAGAATAATTATTTAAAGAAAAAAGTAAATGTGTCACGTGAGTGAGGTAGTGCGTGGGTTTAAAAGCGGTTAACTGGCCGTGAAGTCACTGTTAAATAACTTAATGTTAATTAAATTATGACTCTGAATTTACGATAAAGTTATATTATAGTGAAAAATCTTGGTTACACCGTGATGTTCTCAATAAGCCTACCCGCCACTGTAACGGTATTTTCGTACTATTGGCTCCTGTATTCCATTGATCCCGCTCTGGTTCAACAAAAAGAAGTTTCAAAATTCATGCCACTTTGGATTGATTTATCGTTACACGGAATTATTTTACCAATTGCACTTTTTAATATTCTAGCAGAACCATTCAACATCTCACTTTTGAAATCTGGAACGCTTTTGGCCGGCTACTTGGGAAGTTATACATGGTGGCTAATTCATATTTATTATCAAACCGAAAAATGGGTCTATCCCTTTCTCGTTTGGGTTCCCAAGATTTTTTAGATTAATTTAGGTTTTTTAGATTAAAATTGGTGGGCCGCCACATTTGTTGACATTTGTACAGACAGGAAAATTTTTTTTTAAGATTTCATGCGACATTATTGCACACTTCGTAATCTATATGGATTTTTACCTTTCGTAACGTAACACCCACACGCGTTAACACAACACAACACCACGCGTTAACAAATCTACCCGTTAACGCAGCACGCTTTGCGTTAACTCCGCAGTTTTTAGGGGGTACATGTGTTGCCCTAAGGTTTGTAGTGGTTACTTTTTACAAGGGGTGTTTAACTGTCCAGTGCGTAGGCGCAGTCGCTTAAGAGAAAATGCAAATAAAAGTAAAAATATATCGGTAATTTTTGAAAAAGGGAACCTTGTGTTCAAAATTTGAGGGTAGCGAACAAGTGTTCAAGTATTGTGTATTTCCAGTCACAGTCGTTATTGGTATTGGTATCCAAAATCTGGGCCTTTATATGAACAGATGTATTTGGGGCGAATCCGAAAGACCAAAACTCCAATAGTCACATTATTGTTGATTTTATAAAGGTAGACTATAAAATTTCTCAAAAGATTGCTGTTAACCCGTGCGCTCCCGTTATTTTTTATCTCCTGTTGCACTCCCGTCAGTGCCGTATGGCACCACTGTTTATGGCTATTCGGCGTATAATAAGAGGCATAAAATAACCGGTAATCGGATGTCAATTTTCGGTCAACCGGAAATATTAAAAAAACAAAACATTCATAGGCATTTCTACCGGTTCGAAAACTCGATCGTCAGTCAGGGATTACTCCTATTGATTTCGAAATAAATGAAAACAGTACCATATGGTCGGAAACGCACGAGTTAGAATTTTTCTTCCATCGAATTGTCTTGGTTGACACAATAATTAAAATAAAATGTCTCTTGAATATACCTTTATTTGTGTTGTTTGACAATTTGGTTAGTACCGGCTTGCATGAACATATAAACGAATTATAGTTAAAGTAATAGTGATGGTAATCGTTGTTGTTGAAATGATAAATATGACAAAGTCAGTAACCCTTTCAGCAGGGATCGGCATATTTGGTTTTAATTAGTGTTTTTTTTTAATTAGCTTTATGACAGTTTTTCGTAAAAAAGCGTCGATGGGGCTTGAAAGTAAGGGTCACTTTCCTGATTTTCAAAAGTTCCGAAAAGTGGCCGTTACTTTGAAAAAATTTGTTTTCCTAAAACTANAGTCTTAGTATCTCTCTTTTTAATTCAAAGCAAAAATGATATTCAAATTTCGACTTTTGCCTTTTTCTTTTTTTTAACCATACCCACAGTATAGTATGTTAAACCAATGTTTTTGTGACAGTGAAATTTACGTAATGCGAGGTCAAAAAATGAGTTACATGATCATTTCTAGAAAATTTCCCGCTCGTTGGCTTATCCGGCCGGTCGCTATATGAAACTAATGAATTGCGCAATTCTCCGCTCGTTCGCTTATCCGGCCACCCATTGTCGCACATTTTCCAGCTATTCCGCCTACGCCCTATGGGTTTATCCGGCCGGGTGAGGGTTTATCCGGCCGTTTTTGGAAGACGAAAGTGGCCGGATAACCCCTTAAGCAGTGTATTAGTCATTTCGCCCTTACTGGGGAGCAGGGCACGGCACAACTGGCTATTTTTTGGCTCGGCTCGGCTCGCCTTTTGAGGGAAGAACATTTTTTTGGTTCGTCTTGGCTCGCTTTTAGTCAAAAAAATTGCCCCCTGAAAATTGCCCTGGCTCAACTCAGTTCGGCTCGGGCCTTCTTCTTTTCTTGACTCGCTACCATTAAAATTCGAGCCGAGCCGAGCCAAATTGTAATTTTTGGCTCTGAGCGAGCCAAAGCGAGCCAATTGTGCAAAGCTGGGGAGTAACTCTAATTCGAAGAATGTGGCCCTTACTATGAAACATTTACATAATAAAAAAATACTGGCACAAACCTCAACCGGTTTTGCCGAACCCCACCTAGCGGTGAAAACCCAAGCCGCTCTATATTCGTCTTTGATCTCATCATTTGAGTATTTGTTATTTTGTCCCTTTTCAACCTAAAACAATCGCCTATATTACCAAAAAATTGCAATTTTTGATTTTTTTTTCATTAAAATGTCACCTCTTCAAGATCGTATAATGTGCCACCTCCAATCATTGACAATTCTTGTATCAAATCGGGTATGATAAACTTATTATAATAACAAGTGCAAAAATTGATAAAGTGAGCTGCCAGATATGTGTAGGTTGCTCGAATTCGGCCATAAAGAAAAAGTTCGTCGTCGCCAATCAGGTGCATGGAAATCGTCCACGCACTTCCTATTATGCTGAACGACACAACTTTTTCACAAATGTCAAAAATCTTCATACAATTTAACCTAGGGATCTAATGTGATTCTGTGATTTTCGCGTGATTGTGATTGGGAATTCCCCAATCACACCAAAATCACACTTTTCGTTGTTGTTTGTTTGTGATTTCCCTGATTTCTGGGATTTTGTGGGATTTTGTGGGATTTTATTGGATTTCCAAATACACGTTTTTTCGATTTCTAACCTCGCATTTATAATTTTGGGACAAATTCAAATTCAAAAAGTATTGAAGTTCTAAGAAAAATCACACTTGCGCTGATATCTGGCTTAATTGTAACTTAACTCGCAGGGGGAATTGTGTCTTAATACTCAGATCGACGTAGTTTGAGGAGCTCTACAACTTGGATTTACGAATTATTGTGAAAACGTGCACACAATTTCCCCCTACGGGTTATCAAAAGTCATTCCCCTGAGAGTTAATATCATAGAGGGCAAATAGAAATTATAATTTTACAACATTTGCCTACTATGCTGATAATAAATAACCAGACAATTATAGCAGCTGATTGAACAGTTTTCCAGACTGGAATGTATGTTTCAATGTAGTCAATATAAACAACCAAGGCGAGCAAGATTGTCACGCTGAATCCCTTCTTTTCGCCAGAATCAACTTTAAAGAAAAATTCTTTTATTTTCTGTATAATGTCATTTTTTCATTTTTATCTCCTGTAGTATGTCCAATATGCTTTATTATTTTATTAAATTTTCCTCTATTATATTTCACGATACTTTAAATTATACAGCGACCCTTATAAAGCACACTGGCACTTATCAAGCACGCCCAGGATTTTTTTGTATGATAGTCACGTCAAATTCGGCCAATTTAGTGGAGTGAGGTACTGGTGTGAGAAAAAAAGTGTCACCGAAGGAATTTCGCTTGTAGGTTTAAAACAGTACTCGGTCTTATCTATGGTAAGACCCGCGTCGAGCTCGGTGACAAACTGAGGACTCACACCAGTATTTGTGGTCGCGAAACAACCCGTTTATGAGTACTTTCGCGACCACAGCATTTGGTCTCGAATTGTTGTTCAGAATATGGTTTCCCGATCACATGGTCGCGAAATGGTGTTTTGGGTGAGGTTTCGTGACCACTGTTTTAAAGTAGAAAAAATGTGGTCACGAAACCATATTTTGAACAACAATTCGCGACCAAATAGTATGGTCGCGAAAGTAGTCATAAATGTTTTTTTTCGCGACCACAAATGGTCCAGAAAATACCCTTTATCAATTTAGTCACTCAGACTCAGAAGAAATGTATAGTAAACGCTTTTTTAACGAAATTTTTTTGTCTTTTTAAACAAAAAACTTGCCTACTCGGCTTTGGATTTCATGCTAATCCGACCCGTATTTGGCATTTCCCGACCCTTGTTTAGCACTAAAATTAAGAAAGTGACTCTTACTTAGCATTACTGACTTTTATTTAGCACTGCTGACCCTTATTCAGCGCCCCTGTACTTTGATCAACTTACTGGGTAAGACGATTCCAACAACTGATAAAATGGAAAGCAAGATGACCGGAACAAATAAAGTTATTTCGTAATAATTGTGTGCTCGTCGTAATTTCACAATTACAGTTATTGTAGATTCACTAATCCCTGTAAAACAAAATGTGTATTTACTAAGTTTAATAAAAAATAAAGTACAGTCGCTGCTCCGAAAGCGTTTCGAAATGACGCCATGATCTAAAAGCATTCCGTAAAAAGTTAACTTTTTAGCACCAAATTAAAAATTGAACTTCGTTTAAATGTACGGTTAAAAATTCAAATTTCTTTATTATAAAGAAATCACCAAAAAACACTTTTAAGGGTAAAAATGGACCAAAATGGTCACGAAATGACGTCATGACCTCAAAAGCGGGACGATTTTTTGCGCAAAACATCGTAACGCTTTAGGAGCAGGGACTCTAAACTGAAAATAAAACTAGCTAAAAAAAGCAAAACTAACTAAAAGAAAACTAATTAGAGAAGTAGAACAAAAAGTCAGCTAACTAAAGAAGTAAAGTAAATTTGGAAAACCCGTATCGATACCTTGACTCCCGTTTTTAACTCCCGTATTGGTACCTTGAGTTGTTATAACATCATTTTTATTGTATCGATAAGCAATTAACGCCCACTCGTTACTTGGACTCCAGTAGTGATGCTTAAAAACCTCCAAATTTGTATTTTCATAGGAAGTTGAATTGAGCGAAATCAAAACCTAGGTTTGGCATAATGCGGCAGATAACTGCTACATAAATG
The DNA here is from genome assembly GCA_004367875.1 of Oikopleura albicans. Classification (NCBI taxonomy): domain Eukaryota; kingdom Metazoa; phylum Chordata; class Appendicularia; order Copelata; family Oikopleuridae; genus Oikopleura; species Oikopleura albicans. The sequence goes on from SCLG01000273.1 coordinate 73,709, forward strand.
TATAACCTACCGGATATGGTATACGTGTCTGAGCTTAACCCCTAACCAAAATTATTAAGCAGTACGTTAAACCAAAAACCCGGCCGTTTATCTCTTTCATCTAATCTTATTTACTCTGGAATGGCTCGTTTTTACCATTTTAAACATATTTTAATATTATTATTATTTAATATTATTAAACATATTTCAATATTATGTTCTGAGTATTCGATATATCATTAGGACCCGAAAAAATAATTTTGGAAGTAATTCTTTGAAGTAAAGGGCGCTTAACCGTTAGTTCCTAACCAAAACTAAAACTCAACTCAAAATCGACATTTACCGGTTGCTATTTAAAATGGGTCGTTGTTTATGCGGATTTAAATTTACTTTTTCTATGTTGAGTTTCAATGTCACTTCATTTATTTATCAAAAACAAGATAATGCCTTTTTTACATCGGGCAAGGACAAAATTCCGGTGATTGATTATATACACCGCCTGGCTACCGAACTTAACGCCCCAAAACTTAACAAAATGCCTCGAACTTAACAAAATGCCTGGAACTTAACAGCCATCTTGCGTCAACTTTTCCGCCTACGCACTGTGCCCAAAACTTAACAAAATGCTTCGAACTTATCAAAATGCCCTGAACTTAACACCTTTTTTCCCCAAATGTTTTGTTAAGTTCCGTAGCCATGTGGTGTAGTAATTTACACCTCCTGCGCTGTTATCTTTAAACTTTCGCATAAAAAAAATCTCAAGAGAACGAAGCGAACGGGGATATCTACAAGATAACAGCGCAGTGCTTAACACATAAAGATAGGGATTCCTGGAAAATTGACAAAATAACAGCGCAGCCTGCGCTGCGCAGGGGGTGTATACGCAAAAAAGAGAAATGCCAAACCGAACCCGGCAGATTATTCTGGAGGTTCCATCGATCTAGGGATAAATCCAGATAATGTGATGGGTCGTCGCGTGACGCAAAAATTAAGGGACATTCCTGTTCGTCAAAAGGAAAAAATCGAATATTCATGACGCATTCGCTCGTCGCCCGATATTGCCGTAACCATCTCACTTTTCCGTCATATTGCGCCAAAGGCTGATTGTAATTTTCGACTCCCGAATTTCGTCGTTCTTCGAGATTAATCAGGGAAATACCCGGCGTCCAAATTGTTCTTTATAAAAATAGATTTATTAGAAACCATTGAATATACTATTTATGACAAGAAAAACTCTCGCCGCAAACATTAGATAACGACTAAATTTGTGTCATGTATCTTTGGTCGAAAGGTCAAAATCCATAAGTCAGAATTGGTCGAAAATTTGCGTCGAAGGCTGACTTATTCTGTTTACACTTTCTACCAGACAAATGTTGACGTATACCTTGACCTTTCGACTTCGTATACTTTGGACCAAAAATATTATACAGTCCCTACTCCCAATACGGACGCTCCCGATACGGACGATGATCCCAAAAAGGACGCTATTTTCGAGAATCAAAAACGTCCGTATTGGGAGTAGTGACTGTACCATTTTAGTCGTTGCCTAGAAAACATACCCCGTCTCTCAAAAAGGGATGTTTTTATCTGAAAAAATTGTCATAATATTTTTTCAGAAAAAAAACATCCCTTTTTAAACATGTTCCCTTTTTAAACATGTTCGCGTTTTTAGGATCGTCCAACGCTGTCTTTTATGATTTTACAAACCTCCAATCGAATCTAGTGTGTTTGATTCCATCATATTCATTTGGATTCCATTGAAGCCTCTGATCCACCCAAGTCTAATAATAGAATAAACATTTAATTTTTTCAACAGAAACTTGTTTTTTTGTCGGTTAACGGATTGCCGATTAAGAGTGTCTTGTCGGATTTCGACCTAAAATACAGTGTGTTAAATCTCAAAAATTGTTGATGTTGTATCTAGAAAATAATACGGAATGTCATCAGGAAAAGAATACCATCGCTGAATTGAAAACTCTTTTGCAATTAAGAGAATTCGGAAAATGCTACCGGTTGAGTTTCAGGAAAATAGGCCGAGCGTTTCTAGTATACCGTGTTGGCATATTTTAAGATGATATATATTTTAAGGCATATCTTTTCTCCCCTCTTTATAAATCATCTTAGAATATACCGACATGGTGTACTAGAAACGATCGGCCGATTTTCATGAAAATATAATAAATCTGATTTCTATTTTTTTTTTCAATTGTCGAAATGATTCAGGTGTTGTTGCGCCAATCGGAAACTTTCAGATTTGACACACCGTAAAGGCGCACCTTGTGTATGAGTTATTACTAGAAATGTTTATTGGTTTGGGTAAAAAAAAGAAACATTTTTGATTCTACAATTCGGTTGGCGTCAAAAAAGACATTATTGACAAGTAAAAAAAAACGATTTCGGCTAATTTCTAGTAAAAGTTCAAATCGTTCTGCTTTCACTTGTCAACAATGTCTTTTTTCACGCCAACCGAATTGTACATTTATAAATCCTAAAACAAGAAAATATGTTTCATACACTCATGTGCCATTGGTCCCATTTTTTCTTTTCATGCTCCAAGGGACGAATATGTAACTTTTATCATACCATTTCTATTGTAAGTGAGGAATCGAGCAGTTCATCGTGAATATCGATGCCCTTTATTTCTTTAATTTGAACAGTGAAACTAACTGTTACTTTATGAGTGCTATTGTAAACATTTCTATTCCACAATGGTTCCGTCGGATCCGTGTCTTATTCGAGTTTGCGCATACAAATATATTAACTCTTATAGGAAAGAGAGTTACAAAAATTACCAAAATTATTTACGAGTACCCCAATCAAATCTTTGGACGTTTGTCTTGGCTTTTGTTTCTCTTTCGCCGATGACGCGGTGTTTTTTCTGATGGTGCTCGGACAAACGTCCTAGGTTTTTGGTCGGGGGTTAATGAAATTATTATTTTTTGCCTAAAAATCGTATGAAGCATGTGCAACATCTAACCCTTAACCCAATCCACGCAAATATCGATGATGTCGGACTCTGTGCAATTCATGAGATCATTGGACTCAACATCAATACGCCCAAAATATGTCTAAAATATAAAAATTTCATCAATATTCTTAGTAATTAAAGTTAAAGCACCTATGCAGTTATCTGGCCGACATTTTTGTGGATTTTTTTTTATTGGCGAAATAGCATAACTCTCGAAAAGTTGAGGGCGGTGAACCCCTTGTACCCACATTTTTCTGACGGTATGTTTCCGTATAATTTAAACTGAAATAATCCTGAAATATGGCGAAATAATAGATAGAAACCTGGAAGAATTCACAACGGGCACTTTTTGACCAGTTTTCCATTGACAAACTATTATAGATATAATGACAATTGTATTCACATTGATCTTTGATTGCTCTGGTAGAATTATCTCTGGGGGTTAAAGCAGCTCCCATATCAATTGGACGGACGATTCGATCATACTCTGTTAAAAGACCTAAAGTCACATTTTTACGTAAACTTTACCGGTTGAGTTTCATGAAAGCTGGCCGAGCGTATACCTTGTCGGTATATCGTATTGTGAGATGATATAAACCAATCTTTCCCCTTTTTATTTTGAACTGGGTGGTCTATTTAAAAATTTAATTATAAAGAGAGGGCAAAGGAGGGACACCCCAGTTCCAAATAAAAAGGGGAAAATTGGTCTTTATATCATCTTAAAATATACCGACATGGTATACTACAAACGCTCGGCCGATTTTCATGAAACGCAACCGGTCCTGTTTTAAACAGGTAATGTTAATAACATTACACTAGGTGCGCCGTTATGTTACAGAATCAACAAAAAAAAAAGTGTAACATAACGGCGCAGTACGTAGGCGATTTCGCTGGAAAACGCCAAAGAAATTAAAAATTGTAACATAACGGGACGAACGAGGATAATATTGCGCAATACGTGTTTTTTCAAGTACAAATTGTAACATAACGGGTTATATAAGAAAAAAAAACGTGTGAAAGAAAACGTGTGATTTAAGCCAAAATTTGCACACTCATCAACAAAAATCACTGTGATTCGAAAAGCGACTAAAACAAAAAAAAATACAAAAATTTTTGGGGAATTTCCTAACAGATGAAAAGGATTTTACTGAACAAAATACATTACTTTTACGAAGTTCCTCTTCTCGCCATAATGTCCTATTAATATCGGCAGTAGCATATGATAAAATAAGTAAAAATCGAAACATGCTCCGTCTCAGAATATTCTTAGTTTATTTTTTTCTTATCTGCACTAAGTTCGCCACATTTGATTACTTTGTTAACTTTAAACAAATTTCATTTATATGCCAGGTCATTAATCGCAATAATTATATAAGATGTTAATTTAAAATGAATCAAAACCCCCTTAACACCTGCGGTTTGTTATTTTATTTCATCTTGGCCACCGCATGGAATTCACTTCCTAACCGCTGCGTTTTAAATATCGGCAGTTAGCCGCCGACGGTCCGGACTGGCGGCTAACTGCAAACCCTATGTGCATAAATTTATCATGTTTTACTCCGCGTTCTTAGTCCGCAAAATAGGTCTAAGATGATTTGATCTTAACATTTGCCTTTGAAATCAGGTACAGGTGTAGTTTTTTTGCGATTTTTAACAAACATAAGTGTTGCCTCATTTCGTACCCTCTAATAAGTCGGTTGTAAAGCAAAAAAGGGAAAAGAATGATGGATGATGAAAGGGAATCCAAACGCCGTGCCCTTGAAAGGATGTTTCTCGCAGCAGAAACTGGATGGTTAACTCTCAGGGGGTTAACTCACAGGGGGAAGTGCGTGTAAATGGACACGCAACTGGTTTTTTCGTCGATTTAAGGCATATGGAGGCCCCGTAGGGCAAAACGGGAAAATTCGAGAAAATTCGATTGACGGTGTTATTTTTTGCATAGGTTGGAGATTTCGAACAGCTCTCTAGAGGACCCTGGTGGCCCAAATCAATTCCTGTATAGTTAGATTGACGTAGTTTGACGAGCTCTACCAGTTTTTTTGAATTATTGCGAATTATTGTGAATTTTTTAAGTGCGTGTTTATTTACACGCATTTCCCCCTACGGGTTTCCAAAAACTCCTTCCCCCTGAGAGTTAAGCGACTTGGCGTCAACGGTTTATCATTTTTACGACAAACAAACTATGCTGCATGACTGTAAATAAAACTCCTGGGATAAATAAAGTGAACTTTGTGCAGTCATTAAATTTAAATACAATTTAATTCCTCACGGAAACCCCAAAAAGGCGTGTTAAATGATTTGTAAAAAAATTGTTCTAATTTTCAGAACAGAATGTGCATTATATTTTGTGATGGTAATCTAACTTTTGAGCAATTAAAATATAACGGCCCGCTTTAAATTACCGTTCTCTTCCTTCTGGTGATAAAACGGTAACTCAGAGTTGCCTATTTGTGCTCTGCTAATCTTTCTTAAATTCATATTCTCAAGTTTTGTAGAAAAAAAGTACTTTTCCATTATTTGGGGTCAGTCAGGTTCTTTTCGAATGCTACCGTAGGTTCAATCCCATTTTTTATATCATACCAGGTATGTTATACCTATTTTCCTAAAGACTTGTTTTACCTATCTGAATGTGTTTTATCCAATAAAAAGGACCTTAACTCTTAGGGGGAGGAGTTTTTGGGAACCCGTAGGGGGAAAATGCGTGTAAATAAACACGCACTTAAAAAATTCACA